>OX465094.1:45656264-45705860 GCA_949987625.1 Chalcis sispes | reverse complement strand
TTTTTATTCATTTTATAAATATTTTTTCAACTGGAAAGCGTTTTAGATTAAGCATCGTGAGAATGCGAGTATGCATGCGGGAAAAACTTGCGATTCTGATTATTTATATTTTAATTTATAAATCTGTATTGTAATAACAACGTAACTGTTGAAAAACTAGTGCTTTTATTATTTGAATTATTTGTATCTAATTTCTTTGATTTTGTGATTCCCTCACCCTGTGCCCTTCGACGAGCGACCGTAGACTTGCTCGGTCAATCCTCTCTTTGAGAGTTTACTGTAAAAAAATTAAAGTAAATAAATTTGGCAAGAGAACTTGCCTGGCACTCGACAAGTGATCTAAGATCTCATTAATTGCTTTCTTGGTATTAATTAGAAAGAAGAAGAAAAATTAAAAATAAATAACATTATCAATTTAATAGAAAATGCCTTCAATTTTTTGCACGTTCAGGTACAACATCACAAAGTATCAAAGAGAAGGCTTTTTTTTAATGTCGAGAATGAGTACTATAAGTGCGTTCAAAAATTGATTACTAAATCGGCCATTTCATCTGCAGCAACCTAATATAAGCATTAATATTTAGCATGCACTAAAAATCGACTTGTTGAAGATCGCTGGCTAAGGCCATGACTGAAGACTAATTATGTTTTTGTATACATAGATTATAAAATATTTTTTAAATAAATTTTTTACCATTGTGATTATGTGAAATGGATTTCCTTGAATAAGATCAACGTTCAAGCCAAAATCCCATTTAAGTGTACAAAGTAAGAGAGCACCGAAGGTACTCCAAATTGCGACTCCTCCACCGTACCATGCCATTGCAATAGCACAACTATCAGGCGTCCAACATAAGCATGAAACGGAACCCAAAATTCCAGGGTAGTCCTTAGTAGATAAAATTAGGTTATGTGATAATTCCAATGATCCTGAGGTTTCATCTACGTACAGTACTGTGGCTTGTGCACTAAAAAAGTTGTTGGTAAGGTAATTATTTCGTTTAAATATTAATTATTTTGATATATTATTAGCATATTGACATTATGTCATTTAGAATACTTATTCTAACTATCGTAATATTACAATATACAGAGTCTGACTCATCATGACTTGCAAAAATATGCATTTTTATAAAAAATATATATATATCAATTTTGTTCCCATCGAGGTCCGACCGATATTGTTATCATTAATCAAAAAAGCTAAAAATTTTACGTACACATCTGCATTAAAATGTAAGGTAAAAATAATTTTCACAAATTAAAAAAAAAGTCAGAATAATCTAGGCGATACTAATGGTTATAATAGGACATACTCTTGATCATGTTAGGTTATTAAAGTTATTTGATTTTTGTTTTGTTGTTGACCTTCAGATCACACTTAAAGGCTACTTCTAGGTCAACTTTTCAAAATGAAAAAAACCTTGCAAAGAACATATGGGAATTGCATATTGTTTATTTTGATTATTGAAATTTTGTATTTTGGTTGATCTCGCTAAGCTGATTAAAAGTCTTAATACTTTGTTTTCTAATTGCTGTATATTGAAAGTTGTCATCCTGGGTGCACCAACGATGCCTGCTGAGCAGCATTTTAATTGCAGTAAATCTTATCAAAGGTACCTTAACGTACTTGAGTATACCAGACGAGTTTAATGAGTAAGTAAAAGAGCATATACAAGGTGAGTCATTTCAATCCACAGATCCAAATATTGATTATATTAATTAGCCTAGAAAAAAAAATTCAAAACAAAACATGTTTAAGACAGAGAGAGTCATAAGATATTATTAACGACCTTGACCTCGAGGTCAATTTTCAAGATTATTTCAAGGTTAAGATAATTATTTTAATAAGGAACCCCTATTTTATTTCGGATTTTGAAAAAGCGATAAACTTTACATAAGAAATGATATTTTTAAAGTTTTCATTCTGACCTTGAGAAGGTCAAATCAAGATCGAATTTCGAAAATCGCATGGTCGCGGTGATATTTACATGGGTATTGCTATTTTTTATGTCGGAATCTGAAAAAGCGAAAAAATTTATATCAGAAATGACGGTTCAAAAATGTATCTACTGACTTTGGGAAGGTCAAATCGAAGTTGTGTTATGGAGCACTCAAAAGCTTCCCCTTTCAACGTTAGTGGTTTACTGAGCACGCTAAAAATAAGATGCTTCACAAGTAAGGATTAAAGTGCACGAATTTTGATGACTGACTCACAGTTGACCTTAATGTCTAAGTCCTAGAGTGTCAAGGTAATTTTTAAAGAAATTGCAACAAATCGAAACACTTCTTCGTTACTTTTGACATACCCTGAAACAACGACGTGGATGTAGTAAATTCTATTCCTTTTGAGGTATTTTATTACCGTGAGTCTCCTTGCCTCTCACAGTTGGCGTGACTTACCAATTACCCATAGATCAACTTCACGTTACTCTAGGTGCCTATAAAAAAAAAAGTTCTGTATATCCAAAATCTCAGACAAGTTATCTTTAAATTACTAAGTTCTCGATACTTATCAAATAAGAACAATCCTTCGGTTTACTTTTTCTCCAAAAGACCTTTGTGACGGAGAATCCGTCATAGGTCGTCGACGAAGAATGTAAGTGTTTACATTTTTGCGCGACTGTCTCCAGGTTGCCAGCTTGTGTAAGCCTGTTTAGCCGCGAAAATGCGGATTTTTCCAAAAGCCGGCAACGTTCGAAAATCACGCGATTTTCGAACTTGCGGCGACGATCGGCGAGGAATTTTGGAAGCCGCGAGGGAAGGGGAGAGGAGAGCGAGCGTAACGGAGAGTTACGCGGTGCTCTCCTGCGAGTGAGTTACGCTGTGCTCTCCTGTGAGTAAGTTTCGCTGCGCACCCCCGTGAGAACGGAGAGATAAGTCTCGCGGTGAACATAGTGCTGTTCTTTTGTATTAGAGTGAGTGTCGCGAGTGAAGCCAAGGGTAAAGGTGTGCGAGAGAGAGAGACAGAGAGTGAGAGAGAGTGAAGAAGAAGTCGAGGGTACAGCGCGAGGAAGAGGAGCGACGACGGAGAAGCGCAGCGTAGCAGAGAGCCGGGGGACGAGGAGATCAAGTGTTAGCGGGTTTGCGGTGAGGGTGGCGAGGGATTGCCACTTCCCTGCCCTGGGGAAGGGACAGACCTCCGTCGGCTGGAGGGACAGCCGCGGGCGGCCTGCATCTTCGCGTCATGAAGAGTGGAAGAAAGAGAGAGAGAGAGAGAGTGAGAGAGAGTGAGAGAGAGACTGAAGCATAGTGCAATTATATATTATTTTTGTGCAAGGCACTCAGAGCGCACGTAGCTAAATTGGCTACGATGTGGTGCCTACGTCACACCTTTTCGAGGTCGTGGAAGGATTCTTTCAGGTAGATAGTTTTGTTGTTCACGTACTTTATTTTCACTCAATTTTTTTTCAGCAGTCCTTTTTAGATAAGCTGAAAAATTTTTTTGGCAAGTATTTATCTGACTTCTATTTTGCGACTCCTGAACCAATCTTTTTTGACTTCTGTCACTCTTTACTATCATTACCTCTTTAATTATGCATTATCTACAAGGCTTCATTAAAATATCGAATATGGCTTAGAGAATACGATGTTGTGCATGTAACAATGCACTAACATCTCTAGTGAATGCCCAGTTAGGCGTAGAAAATAATAATTTAGGTAAGAGATCGCGATCAAAAAGCGTCGTGCTTCTAGAAGAACGCATATAAATATCAATGGAAAAACTCGTTTGTGCAAAAATTCCAATTTATCAATTTTACAAGAAATAGATATTCTACAAGAGGATTCTCAGTGTTTACGATTAAACTTTATAACTCAAATACATGCAAGAGATTGTTTTATTTCTCAAGCACGCATAGATATCCATTGACTCACATTAGAATGTCGAATAAATATTTTTGTAAAACGGAATATTTATATTTCAGAAAACCTTGTATGGTTTGACCGTTATTTTAATAATAAGAGTTGTTTGTTAAATGGTTTATTAGCAGAATTAATATTTGTTAACAGGCCATATATTTTATAATTACAACTGCAATTATTTTTCTAAACTCTTGGAGAAAAAATTATTGGAAATACGCGATGCTCTTATGGACATGAAACCAAATTCTTGGACTCTTAATTAGTTATTATAACATCATTGACGAGAAATCAGTTTAATGATCTTTATTCTTACTGTGGCCGGCTTCTAATAGAAGTAAAATTTTGTTACATTTATAGGAAAGATTTATTATGTTTTTTGTGTAAACTGAGGCAAGGCTTGAAATTTATTGTTTTTTTTTGGATAAATTTAGGCTAAGCTCGCATACTGATTTCTTAGCTTTTATGTTCAATTATAGTTTCAGCCAATCAGCAAGTGTAGCAGTTTCTACAGTACGTGAGTCATTGGGGCAAAGTTTCGCAAATGAAAAAGCTGATGCAGAACAGGAAGACGAAATTGACTAAAACTAAGATGTGGATTTAAGTATAATTAAGCCTGTTTTAAGTATATTCACAATTTAAAAACGCAATGCAGTACCACGTGTGGATTGCTTACAATAAATAAAATAAACAACAATAAGAAATTGGTGATGAAGAGTTAATATTAGAACATATCTTTACATGCAATAAGGAGCGAGAATTCTAGGTAGTTGTGCACATATTGTATCCGTACTTTGGTATTTAGATTTTGCTCGTCATGAACAGAATGTAGACTATAAAATAAGAAAATATACAAAAAAGTAAACAAAATGCAAAAACTAAGTTGAAAACTAAGTTAACAATTTTTCTGATGTCGGAAAATAATTGGAATTTTTTTATAAAACAAACGTCATTTTATTTATTTTTGTAGTACTTACATCGCGCAACGATGTTTTTGTACTGGATTTTAATTAACTGCGTTGGAGAAATTGTCGGTAACTTCGTTGAGTGTAGATACAGTAGTATGCTCGTGTGATTCGCGAAGAACACGTTAAGCATGTGTTAGGACTAACATTTGTAAATCGTAAACTTGTTACTCCAATATATATATTTCTAAAATTAAAAATAAAGAAGTATCGAAATTTTAATAAAGCCTTATTATTATTAATCCTACAATTATTTTAGTCTTCTCTGCTACATAAAAAAAAATATTTGTGAATCAGATGAACATTATTAATCTTTTGCCTATTTCCTTCCAAATAATAAATTTACCAAAAATTTCAACAACAAAAAAAAAAAAATAGGATTGAAGGCTTTTATTAAAAGTATTTTATTGAATGCAACAAACAAATTTAATGGTATTGTAATAAAATCCGAAGAATCTTTAGAATTTCAAGAGCCGTATATGGATGTTAATGCACAAATAGAAGATCAAATTCTTCACCAAGATCCTGTTTACTCACTTCCACCAACAGAACTCTGTACAAAAAACAGAGAAAAATTTAGTTTCGATTATAAAACCAGAACTGTCCAATATTGGGGAAGTGCCAAGACAAAAAATCTTCATAGCAACTAGTTCGTCAAAAATTCAAACGGGTATAATCGGAAAAACAATTGTGTCACTGGACAAAAAATTCAAATAAAAGAGAAACCTATAGACAAAAATTCGTAAAATGTGACAATTTATTTTAGATGATTTCAAATCAGCGATTCAATCTAGTGCAATAGTTCACGATAATAATTTATGTAAGTGGGCTTTACAGTCACGAAAAGAAATAAATGCAGACTTTTAGTTAAGAACTTGGAAAATTGGCTATTGCGATTGAAGAAAGTTAACAGATACATTCATTTTTAAAAATTTTTAGAAAACAACAAAGAAATGAAAATAAAAACTCGCAATTTTGTAATTTTTTTTTTTGTTAAGCAAATAATAAAAAGTTTTGGATCTGAAAATGTCTACAACCCGAACCAAAGCGGCTTTAAATTAGAAATGCATTTTGGAAGAACTTCAGCTATCTAAAGCAAAAAAAAATACAATGTGTTATACTATCAGTTTCATTAACAACTCACATTTACGAGGTGTGTTCAGAAAATAACAGGAAATTTTTAGATTTCGCGAGTTTTAAGAGTCCGATTGTCAAAATTTTGTTTTATTATGTTGATACACATATTCCTGAAGTATGATACCATTTTCAGCTGTATTCATTGTTTACTTTGTTAGTGGCAGCCGCTAAGGTTAGACGTGTTTTTATGAGCTCGGTGATTTTCGTTTGTTAAAAAAGAAGGATTGAAGAACTTGTATCAAATTTTGCATAAAAAATGAAATAAAGTATAACAAAGTGTGTGAAATGTTAACGAAGATCTATGGTGAGTCCGCTATGAGTAAAACAAGGTTTTACGAGTAGTATAAGAGTTTCCAAGATAGCCGTAAAGACTTTAAAGATAACCAACGCCCTGGACATATTAACAACCGATGAAGAAGTGGAAAAAGTGAAAGAAATGGTTTTGAACGATCGCCGAATCACAATCAGAGAAGTCGCTGATGATGCTGGTATATCGATTGGCTCATGCCATGAAATTTTTTCGAATTTTTTGGGTATGAAACGCATGGCAGTAAAATTTGTTCCAAAATTGTTGAATTTTGAACAAAAACAGCGGCAAATGGAAATTGCTCAGGAGTCACTTAATGAAGTCAACAACGATGCAGAATTGCTGAAACGTGTTATAACAGGTAAGGAAACGTGGGTTTACGCATATGACGTCGAAACTAAAGCTTAATTGTCCCAGTGGAGGTATTCTAAATCGCCAAGACCGCAAAAGGCTCGACAAGTGCGGTCGAACGTGTAGGTTATGCTCACTGTGTTCTTCAATTTTAATGGCATAGTGCATCATGAATTCTTGCCACGAGATCAAACGGTGAATAAGAAGTACTACCTACAATTTCAATACCGTTTGCGTTAAGCAATCCAAAAAAACGCCCGGATTTGTGGCAAAACAATTCATGGCTTTTGCACTACGATAATGCACCTGCTCACACTTCATTGCTTTTTCATGAATTTTTGGCCAAAAACAATACTGTAACGATACCCCAGCCTCCATATTCGCCAGACATGGCTCCGTGTGTCTTCTTTCTATTTCCAAAAATAAAGAGAACCTTAAAAGGCCGTCGTTTTACAAGCATAGATAAAATTAAATGCGCATCGCTAAAAGAGCTAAAGGCTATCTCAAAGATCAAGTCTCAGAAGTGTTTCGAGGATTGAAAGAAGAGGTGGCACAAGTGCATAATATCTGATGGGGACTACTTTGAAGGCGACAAAATTAATGCAGACGAATAAACGAATATTTTTTTCAAAAAAAAAATTCCCGTTATTTTTAGAACACACCTCGTATATAATAATATAACCCCTAATATTATTCAAAGGGAATTTATTATCATTTTTTTCTCGCCATTCTTATTAGTTATAAAATAATCGACTGGTAAATTCAAGTTAAAAGTAAAATAAAATTTATTTAAACCAAATACACTTTTACGGTAGCATTAGAATCTGGAAAAATTAGTATAGATTTGATAATGAGTAACTAAGCTTTATTGGGAGTAAAAACTAGTTCGGTCCGTTTTCAAAAAATGGCTCTGGCTATTATGAATATTTAATAGTAACAGCTGAAGTCAGTAGTTTCAGAGAGGTTAGACATCTGTCAATAATATTCAGTTTATATCGCTTCGAGTATCATAAAAAAATCTTGTTTTCAACTATGTTAAATAAGTTCAATTTTATGTTAACTTAGCAGCATTTGCGGTAGGTTTTAGTTTTCTGTTTTAATTGGAAGAAAAGTGCAGCTGAAGCGCATCATACGTTTGTGGAAGTTTATGGTGACAATGCTCCAACTGATAAATCTTGTAGGAAATGGTTTCGACGTTTTAAGAATGGAGATTTCAGCATTGAAGACAAGCCTCACTCTGTACTGCCAAAAAAATTCGAAAACAAAAAGTTGGAAGCATAACTTGATGAAGATCCGAGTCAAACACAAGAGGAGCTTGCAAAATCATTTGAAGTGACTTAACAAGCAGTTTCTATTCGATTAAAATCCCTGGCAATGATTAAAAAGCAAGGCAATCAGGTGCCTTATGAACTGAAATCGAGAGAAATTGACAGGCGATTTTTCTGTTGCGAGCAGCTGATTTAAAGGCAACAAAGAAAGGGTTTTTTACATAGAATTATTACTGGGGATGAAAAATGAGTATTCTATGATAATCCCAAGAAGAAAAAATACTACGCTGTACCCGGTCAATCGTTGCCATCGACCTTAACATCAGCACCAAAGCCGAATATTCATGGTCCGAAGATCATGTTGTGTATCTGATGGGACCAAAAGGGTGTTGTATACTATGAGCTGCTACAACCTGGCGATACCATAACGGCCGATCGGTATAGGCTGCAATTGATTCGTTTGAGCCGTGCAGTACGAGGAAAATGGCCGGAATACAAGGAAAGACATGAAAAAGTTATTTTTCTGCATGACAACGCTGGGCCTCATGTTGCACAAGTCGTGAAAAAATATTTGGAAATGTTCAAGTGGCATATTTTGCTGCACCCGCCGTATTCTCCGGACATTGCTCCTTTTGACTACTGGTTGTTTCGAGGAATGCAGCACGATCTGGCATGTTATCGGTTCACTTCTTTCGCAGAAGTTAAAAATTGGCTCCTAACTTGGATCACTTCAAAAGACGAGACATTTTTTCGAGATGGAATTCGGAAATTGCCTGAGAGGTGGGAAAAAGTAGTAACAAGCGATGTACGATACTTTGATTAATCTTTTAATTCTTTTTATTTTAAAATAAATGCATTTTTGTCCGCAAAAAAACGGACCGAATTAATTTGTACTCTTAATATAATATATAAACTTAATCAAAATAAATTTGATAATAGATACCTTTAAAACTTAGTTTTCAAACATATATTTTTTTTTGTATTAGATTGAAGAGCCTTTCATTACTTGATTCACGGAATAGCCATTGTCTAGCTGTAACAGCAGAGAATTCACCAAAAGATACATCTACAAGTGTAAAAGAAAAAATTTAACTGGGACAAAAGAAAAAATACATCCTCTCGATGTATATGGGGTCAGGCACTGAAAAAATTTTGTTACACATTTTTTAGTTATTGTTATGTTGATAAATCACGATCTGGATTTAGATTTTCGGAATAACAACATGAAGCTACAATCACTGCGCATAATCAATTTTCATCGCCACACTTAATTAATCTTTTTAAATATTCGTGGTATGCAAGTAGATATATTCATGAAAAATCGGAATTATTTAACAATGATTATAGCCTTAGAAATATATGCGAAATATATTGCAACATTGAAGATTGCAGGAATATTGCTATAATTCGTTATTCGTGGTGAAAAAATCTTTGTTTGAAACATTTTTTCAATGACTATCACTTTTGTAATAAGAATGAAATATAATAGCAAAAATAATAATTTGAATATATTGTTGCGTATGAGCTTTATAAACAATAAAAAATGACATACCCAGTTGCCCGGTGTCGAAGTATGAAACCGGAATATTTTGTAAAAATTACACGCTGGTTTAAGATAATTAAAAATATTTTATTTAAAATATTCTCAATTGCCATTTATACATTTCTCTCACCTCTTCGGCAGTTATGAATGCCATGCCAAGAAAACAATTGTTCTTTTGTAGCGAATCAATTATCTAGCAATTTGCGTACATTTTTATAATAATTGAAGTGTTATTTAGCGAAAGCGTGTCCTATTGATGCGAATAAATGATTTCTCAACTGAACGTTCCGATCGATTCTCTGACTTGTTTTGCTGCATGAGCTGGAGCATTATCGTGGAGCAAAATGACTTTGTGCTGCCTTTTCCCA
The DNA here is from genome assembly GCA_949987625.1 of Chalcis sispes. Lineage (NCBI taxonomy): Eukaryota > Metazoa > Arthropoda > Insecta > Hymenoptera > Chalcididae > Chalcis > Chalcis sispes. Next base: position 45,696,060 of record OX465094.1, on the reverse strand, counting down.
TATTCCAGACGTTTTTCACGCAGTGCTCGATTTAAATCGATCATTTGCTTTTGGTAGTGATCGGTGTTAACGGTTTCACCAGATTTTAGCAGGTCATAATAGATTACACCTTTCTGATCTCACCAAACACAAAGCATTGTCTTCTTTCCAAAGCGAATCGGTCTTGTAGTCGATGTCGGTGGTTTGCCTAGACTTACCCATGATTTTCGGCGCTTAGAATTCTGAAAATAAACCTATTTCTCATAATCTGTAACGATTCGATCGAGAAATGGCTTCTTTTGTATCTATCAAGCAGAATTTCACAAGTCGTCTCTCGATTTTCTTGCTATCTTTCATTTAGTTCATGCAGAATCCATTTCCCAACTTTCTAAATCTTTTCCATAGCTTCTAAACGAATGGAGACCGCTTTTTGCGTCACATTCAGTTAAACCGCGAGTTTTTGTTAAGTTTAAGTACCATCTTCATCCAATAAATCTTGCAATTCGTTGTCTGCTAACTTCTTCGGTGGTTTTCCATGCTTTTTGTTTTTCACGTCAAAATCACCACTTTTGAATTTTTAGAATCACTCTAAACCTGTGTTTTACCAAGTGCAAGTTTATCGTAAGACTCTACAAGCATTCGACACGATTCGGCAGCAGTTTCCTTCAAACGATAACAAAAAACCAATGCTGCCCGCAAATCACAGTTCATAGACACAAAACTCAACATGTTTGAGGTTATAGAAAAATATGCCGAAGTATGAAATTAAATTGTTGTGTATTGAAAATCTTCGTCAGTTGTTAAAAGGAGATGATGGTGTTGCAGAAGCAGTCTTACGATTTCTACACTGATGGCTAGCACCATCTATAGGAAAATTCCGGTTTCATATTGGGAGTGTGAATGAGTTTTTGCCGTTTTTTGTGAAAATAAATCCTTTATTAAAAGAAGATAATAAAAAAACAAGTCAATTAAAGTACTGCCCATTGCTGGAGATTACTTTTTCCTATCTTTCTGACAGCATTTGAATTCCATGTCGAAAAAACGACACTTATTTTGCGGCTATCCACGAAACGATCCATTTTTTTGTTTCTTCATACGAAGTAAAGTGCTGCTCAGCCAGACCGTTAGTCATCGATCGAAATAAATAGTAATCAGAGGGCGCGATGTCTAGAGAGTACGGAGGGTGGGGTAGGACTTCCGGTTTCAGCGTTTAAAGGTATGTTTTGAACAATGACGCGACATGCGGCCGAGCGTTATCATGCAGCAAAATCACCTTACCGTGTCTTTGCTCATATAGTGGCCGTTTCAATGCTTGACTTTAATGCATCAGTTGCGTCGAAAGAGATCTCCTGTGATGGTTTGGTTGAGTTGGAGCAGCTCGTAATACACTACCCCCAACTGATCCCACCAAACGCGCAGCATGACCTTGGAACCGTGGGTTTTCCGCTTTGGCGTTGATGCTACTGCTGTGCCAGGCTTAACCCACGATTTTTTACGCTTAGGATAACTGTAGTATATCCGTTATTCATCACCAGTCACAATACGATGTAAGAAACCTTTTCTTTTTTGTCGTTGAAGCAGCTGTTCACACGTGACAAGACGCCGTTCAACGTATCTCGGATTCAGTTGGTACGGCACCCAAGATCCTTCCGTTTGTATCATTCCTAATGCTGTCAGACGTTTCGAAACTGTTTTTCGATCAACTCCTAATGATTTTGCAATATTGGATTGCGTATGACATTTATCTTCAGCAAGTAACGTTTCCAATTCTTCGTCTTGAAACGTTTTTGGTGCATCACTGCGTTCTCTATCTTGAACATCAAAATTACCATTTATAAATCGGTTAAATAAATCTCTGTATGTTCTTTCCGACAAAGCATCATCGCCATAGGTTTCTACAAAAATTCTGTGTGCTTCAGCTGCAGATTTTTTCTGAATAAAATATTGACATTATCAAACGTTACAAATCCTGACACGCTAGATTACGTCTTTCCTAAAGTCATTAATACCGTTGATTTATAACGTTATAGAAGACGTTTTATTTAATACCTCTAAATCTTTTCTAAAAAGATTATAGAAAGATAACTACAATCTTTTTTGAAGGTTACAAATGATCTTCAAAAATGATTGTATAAAGGTACTGTAATCTATAATGGAAGATAACTAGCAGTATTTTGTCGCGGACATTTTAACATTGTAGCAATATTTTATAAAAGCTTTCTAAAAGCTTCGGAACCATTCTTGAAATTTTACAGCAAACTTGCAGGAAGCTTTCGTGCTGTGTTAGTTATTACATCCACAGGTAACGTTGTAACGTTAAAAATAAGATTGACGACAAAAAGAAATTTTTATTTCAAATATCACTTTCAAATGGCTTTTACAGTTTACTTATAGAGCAGAATTGTGAATGTCAATGTTTTTTGACTAAACATTTTTAAAAACTCAAAAAAAAAACAGCTTTTGAAATAATTAACATTTGACTTTGTTAAGGACCATCAAAAAAATTATGAACTCTCCGAACCATAAGTTCCTAATTAAAAAAATAACTTCAAAGTTCAAACGACCTTGAAAATTGATCCTAAGGTCAAAAGCAATATTGCAGGTAGGTAGTCTCCATTATCCTGAAGTTTTTTCTGAACAACTTATTGGGAGTACAAATTAATTCGGTCCGTTTTTTTGCAGTCGAAAATGCATTTATTTTAAAATAAAAAGAATTGAAAGATTAATCAAATTGTCCATCACTAGTTACTACTTTTTCCCACCTCTCAGGCAATTTTCGAATTCCATCTCGAAAACATCTCTCGTCTTTTGAGGTGATCTAAGTTAGGAGCCAATGAGGCCCAGCGTTGTCATGCAGAAAAATAACTTTTTCATGTCTTTCCTTGTATTCCGGCCATTTTCCTCGTACTGCACGGCTCAAACGAATCAATTGCAGCCTATACCGATCGGCCGTTATGGTATCGCCAGGTTGTAGCAGCTCATAGTATACAACACCCTTTTGGTCCCACCAGATACACAACATGATCTTCGAACCATGAATATTCGGCTTTGGTGCTGATGTTAAGGTCGATGGCAACGATTGACCGGGTACAGCGTAGTATTTTTTCTTCTTGGGATTATCATAGAATACTCATTTTTCATCCCCAGTAATAATTCTATGTAAAAAACCCTTTCTTTGTTGCCTTTAAATCAGCTGCTCGCAACAGAAAAATCGCCTGTCAATGTCTCTCGATTTCAGTTCATAAGGCACCTGATTGCCTTGCTTTTTAATCATTGCCAGGGATTTTAATCGAATAGAAACTGCTTGTTAAGTCACTTCAAATGATTTTGCAAGCTCCTCTTGTGTTTGACTCCGATCTTCATCAAGTTATGCTTCCAACTTTTTGTTTTCGAATTTTTTTGGCAGTACAGAGTGAGGCTTGTCTTCAATGCTGAAATCTCCATTCTTAAAACGTCGAAACCATTTCCTACAAGATTTATCAGTTGGAGCATTGTCACCATAAACTTCCACAAACGTATGATGCGCTTCAGCTGTACTTTTCTTCCAACTAAAACAGAAAACTAAAACCTACCACAAATGCTGCTTGGTTAACACAAAATTGGACATATTTAACACATTTGAAAACAAGATTTTTTTATGAAACTCGAAGCGATATAAACTGAATATTATTGACAGACAGCTAACCTCTCTGAACTTACCGACTTTAGCTGTTACTATTAAATATTCATAATAGCCAGAGGCATCTTTTGAAAACGGACCGAACTAATTTGTACTCCCAATATTTGTATTTAGCTTACCAACGAAGATGTCCAGATGCGTCGATGAAAATCGACCAATGTGTATAGGTGCATACACTCTTATTTACTTATGCGATTCATTTTATATACTCAAGTACGCTACAATACCTCTGATAAAACTCACTGCGCTCAAGGCGTTACCCAGCAGGCATCGCCTCAAAGGCCAAGATGACAACTCCTAGCATACAGCAACTCCAAAACAAAGCACTTTTTAGCTTCGTGCCCATTAAGACTTGTGATAAGTATAATGAGATCTACCGAAGTACGAAATTTCATTAAAATTGGCTGGTGTGCATTTCTCTAAAGTTTTGTGAAGGTTTCTTTGTATTTAAGTAAGGATTCTTCTTTTACCGCCAGCTAGAAACAACGATGTGGACTTTAATTCAAATTGAATTCTGCCATCAACATAATATTAGAAACACTTTAAAATCACTTTAAAGTATTTTATGGTAGCGTCAAAAGAAAAATCTTGCCTAAAAAATACAAAATTTTCAGTTTAAAAATTTGGCCTTAAAATAACCTTAAAATATGACGGAAATATCAATGTTAAAAAACTAATCAGATAACTTTGATAATCTAACGTGACCAAGACAGTAAAACATCTTTCATTATATTGCTTTTCTTTAACCTATACCGGTCATTGCGACCTAATATATTCATACTCATGTGAACAAAAACTTTTCCATATTAATTGCTAATATCAGAAGTAAAAGTTTCTATTTAAAACTTTAAAGTTAAATTTAAAGTGATCTCTAAGGATGATCGAAGTCAAGATCTGAATACCTCGATCAGAACTTGCGTGCGAAACATGTTTTGTAATAAAATAGTTTTGTTTAAAACTCTGCCTTTAATATGAATATTAACAAAATGATTAAGATAAAAACAAATTAAATTTTTTAAAAAATAACACTACTAAACTAAAATTTTCATACTTCCAACCCATTAATACCGAAGCTAAAACTAGAAGAGCTAGGCACAAAATAACTATCGGAATTAAGATAACGTATGTTATGCAGAACTATATGAAAAAACATTCTTTTTTAAATTGTTTGAACAATAATTGTTAAAACAAATTAGGGAAGATTGATTTTTGCTAAAATCTAAAGTAAACAATCAATTCGAATAAAAAAGTTACGACGAAAACCATTGTTTATTAGCCGAAAAATCTCATAGTTTCATAATATATATAAATAAAAATGAATACTAAAGATAGCTGATATACCGTTTGTGCGACAATGAATACACTTTCAATTTTTCGCATATTAACTTTGGAACAATGTATATAGAGTAAGAGTACCGAAAAATCGAATGTTTACGTTTTAATTATTTAGAAATAAAAATTCAAATTGTAGATTCTAGGGTAGGATCAGATTTCATTAGTTTATAAGCAAGTTAAAAAAAAATAATTCGAGATCCGACTAACAAACAATAGTTTTCCTTATAACTTTTTCCGTAAAATCGTTTGCTGCTCTCAGATTTTAATGTGATGTCCCAAGGATGCCACCAAGCTATATATTAGGACCTTGAATAAGTTCACGCTGTTTCTTCGAAGATGGCAGTAGCAGTATTCCATGTATGGAATTTCGAATGGTGATGCACTTGCACAGAAGTACTGTATCTAACCTTAAATTTCAGTGTACGATAGTTCACTTTAGTTTAAATAAAGTAATTTTTTATTGGTCCTAAAAATGTCTACTTTACTCCCCAATAAAGTGTATTTGCGAATTTCACTGCACTATTTTTTTCAAAAGAAATATGCAGCTGAAGTAAACAGGATTCATGTTGAGACTTACGGTGATAATGGTCTGTTGGATACGACATGCAGAGACTAGTTTTGACGCATCAAAAATAATGACTTTGAACTTGGAAATAAAGAACGTTCTGGCGCACCGAAAAAATTTGAAGACAAAGAATTGGAGGACTTACATGATCAAGACCGATGACAGACGCTTGCAGAACTTGGAAAAATATTCCAAGTAGATGAGTCAACAGTTTCAAAACGTTTAAAATTGTTAGGAATGATCCAAAAGCAAGGACATTGAGTGCTGTATCATATAAATCCAAGAGACGTCGAACGGCATTTTCACACGTGTGAACTACTGCTTTAACAGCAGGAAAAAAAAGGTTTTTTGCACCGTATCGTGACTGACGATAAAAAGTGAATACACTACCATAATCCAAAGCGTAGGAAATCGTGGGATAAGCCCAGTCATGTATCAAAATCGTCCACAAAACCAAATATCCATGACAACGCCTGGCCTCATATTGCAAAACCAGTAAAAACCTACCTGAAAACGCTTAGTACAAAAAGATCCGTGTCTTGAAAACACGATTTATTAAGCCCTAAAGAGAGAGGAGAGAGAGAGAGAGAGAGAGGGAGAGGGAGAGGGAGAGGGAGAGAGGGAAAGGCAGAGGGAGAGGGAGATAAATAAATAGATAGATATAATTTTTTATTGTACGCAAATGGTGTACAAGGGAAGTACAGTAAATTTACAGTAAAATGAAAAATAAACATTAACAAAAAATTAAGAGTAAATTAACAGTGTATAAATTATTAATGTAATAAAAGTATTTTAAAAATAAGCAAACAGACATAAACTAATTTTATAATGAAAAATGAGATTTAATAATATAATAAGCAAAGAGCTTAAAATTATAATTAACATTATAGCCTCGCTGGTAGAGATATTGTATGCTCTCTCTCTCTCTCTCAACTGAAAGAAGGTAGGTAAAAATAGTTGATTTAAATCAGGAAATAGAGGATATAGTACAGAAAGAAGAAGTTAGACAGTTTCAAAGTCAAGACGAATGAACAAGAAAAGATCTATCGCGAAACTCAGTAGTAGATGACGGTATGGCAAACGATCTCACATCACCCCGAGTGGGTCTATTTGACTGGTTCCATACAAAATGTTCCAATAGGTACAATGGATCATAATGTTTAAATATTTTATAAAACAGAGTAATAATGAAATATTTTCGCCTATCAGAGGAGGTAAGCCAGTCAAGAGAAATCCTATACGGAGCAATATGCTCGCGCCTAGTTACACCATAGACATAAACAACACCAGAGTTTATGAGTCTCCGCAGCTTGAGATCAAGTTCACCAGAAATATCACAGTAAGCGACGCATCGGTAGTCTACTATAGGGAACAGAAAAGTCTCAATTAAGTGCTTACGGAGGGCAAAGTTGGTGCTCTGACGGAAGATGTTGAGTCTGTAAAGCAGAGAATTTGCTTTACGATAAGTTTAAGCAGTGTGTTCCTTCTAGTTAAGCTTAGTATCAAAGTAGACACCAAGGTTGCGCACAGATTTTTCAAATGGCACAAGAATATTATTTATCTGAACACCCTTAATTGGTATGTCAGTAAGCTTATTGATGTAGAAATAAGAGCCATAGGCTTTTTATAGACCATTATGGCTTTTCTATTAGCAACATTAAGATGGAGATAGTTTTCGTCAGCCCATTTGATGACGAGTTCAGCCTGCCTACTAATGAGTTCTACATATGTTTCGAGGTTAGATAGGGGAAACTGGACGTAAATCTGGAGGTCATCAGCATAGGTTAAATGACAGATAGTGGTATCAAGCTTGCTGGATACATCATTAATAGAAATTAGAAATAATAATGGCCCAAGCACTGACCCTTGATGAATACCGATATTGAGACTCACAAACGACGATGGGTTACCATTTCGATCCAGTACTGCCTGCTTGCTAACAATATGGTAAGAGGCAAACCACCAAATGGTAGCAGATGACAAATTGTAATTTAATAATTTTTGCAGTAGAGTGACATGACAGACCTTATCAAATGCTTTGCTAAAATCAAATAGCAAAAGTAAGGTAACCCAGCGTCTGTCCATACCTGTCCTAATGTCATCCGTAAATTTGATAAGCGCAAGGGGATTGGCCGAATATCATCCATATCATGGGGAGCGGCAACTTTGTTGATAGTTGTTACCAGTACTGTCTTCCAAACAGAGGGCATGTGGGACTCTTGTGAAGAGTCATTAAATAGTCGACACAGTATCGGACCTAATACTGGAAAACCAGCGATAGTTATGGACTGCGGGACTTCATCGTGGCCCCGCGCCTAAGAGGAAGAGTGATGCACAGCACTTCTTACTTCATCGATGGTGACAGGACATAGACTAAACTGAGGATTTAAGGTTATGCCGGTATTAACCCGTTGTGGTCACTCGGGGTCCAGATGACCCTAGACAAAATTTGAGATGAAATATCTTGAATGTATCTGTTAAAAATCAAACTTGTGGCGCTGTATGTTGTTGGTACAACGTCCCTCTATATATACCCATGCGCGGGAACGGCCGACATTCTTCATTCGTTCTGTAGATTTCATTAAAGTAGGTTGTCTTTTTGTGTGGGGTCTCTCAGACCCCATGTGACCAGAGTGATTAAAATTTTTTCAAAATTTTGAAAATAAATTTAATCAAATTGTGTATTAAAGTGATCTTTAAGAACGTAAGTATAAGTGTGCGCGATCATAATTTTTTTCTCGACATTGAAAACGATTTTAACAATGTCCAAAAAACGTTTAAAAAATGTCCAGATGCCGTATAAACTTCGCAATCGACCCGTCATCAGTTCGTTCGTTGAGCAGGATGAAGAAGAGGAAATATTTGATTGTGAAGCCTCTGAAACAGAAGACGTTGTATCAGAGGAGTCTGAGCACTCAGACTATGACGGTAGCAGCGCAGAAGATTATTCTGACGATGAAATGGCGAATGATCTCGAAGAAGCGTCGCTGCAAGAGCGCCTTCTCCAATCTTCAGCACGTGGACGCCCCGTGACCAAACTCAGAGGAAAAAACGGTTACGTTTGGAATTCAACATTTCGAAAGCGGCAGTCAGGTAAAAGTGAACACATACATACACACTCACACACACGAGCGCGCGTGTATAAATTTCACGTGTATACATACACTTTCACTCATCTCATTCATACTACATAGGTACGCTTCTTCCTGTCTGTGTGTAATATAATATACATGTATACATACACTAGGGGAAATTGGTCTGTATATATACATCTATATTATGTTGTACACAGAAGAAAGGAGAAGGAAAGAGAAGGAAGGAGAGGGAAGGAGAAGAAAGGAGCGTGCCTATGTAGAATGAATAAGACGATACAATATAATTTCTCTTATTCTTTTATAATTGGAATTTATTTTATAATTGTTTGTTTTATAATTGTTTATAATTGTTGTATTTTATAATTGTTTGTTTTTATTCTGTTTCAATAGATCGAATGAGCGATATTGATCGTGTTTATGTGCCAGGACCGGATGGTCCGGCTGCGCATAACAGCCAAAAAAACCCTCGACAAGCTTTCGCTATATCTTGTCACGCCACACTTACAAAATCGCTACGCTAATACTGCTCTTCAATCACAAATAAGATTAGGTATCGCTTCGATACTCAAAGTTAAAATAGGTGAATCGTCCAACGAAGAAAATTATGAGTTTGCCAAACGAAAAAGATGTATGCTGTGTAAACGCGGTAAGGACAAGAAAACAAAAATGCAATGTCCATCATGTTTGCGGCCTATGTGCGATGAGCATCGCACGCTCATGTGCACTGATTGCGCTGGTGTAGAATAATTTTTTTTTTTTTTCATCTTTTTTATTCGTATAGTAAATAAATGTTCTATAAAAAAATGTTTTTCAGTGTTATATTTTATGATAATGCTTACCCTATTCACATTTCTAAATTACGTCAAAACGGCCCACTTCACTTTTCAAAATAAATATACTTTTTCCGGCCGATGATTATAAGTTGTATTTTTCTCAAAAGTATATATTATCAAGAGTACAACCCCGAAACGTGTCCGCTGTATCTCAAAAATTGAATGTTTTATGACCTTTTTAGTAAAAAAACCCAAAATTTCAAAAAAAATTTTCATTCAACAATTTCATTATTAAAAAAATTATAAAGAGGTAAATAAACTATTTTCTCTCAAAGAGGTAGTTATAAACTATGTCCAAACCAATTTTCAAGTCAATCCAATAAATGGGAGGGAAATGGCGGAGGTTTTTCCGCGTGGGGTCACGCTTACCCCATATGACCACTACGCTATTATTCGGAGGTGTGACCACAACGGGTTAAGTGAATCCAGGAAGGAATCAACAGAAGGAACGCTAGGGTCAAATGCTACGTTACCGAAAAAATTATTTAAATCATCAGCAGAAAAGGAATGGAGAGAGTCAGTAGAGGGAGAGCAGATGCCCAAGTGGCGTAGTTCCTTCCATAGGTAAATAGAGTCAGTAAGTTTTGTAAGCCTCTCCTGGAAGTAAAGTAAGCGAGCAGATTCGGTTTGTTTGTGGAAGATGTCGCGTGCTATTCTGTACTGTCTGAAGGCAGTCTAGTACGTTTATAGCGTCTGTATATTCTTTGTCCTGTAAAAGATTAATAAGGGAGGGAGTGAACAATAAGCGATGAGCTCTTCTCTGAGTGACAACCTTGAGGGGGTATTTTAGTCTAGAAATTCGAAAAAATCGATTTTTTTTTCTGTTTTCATATTTTTAAAGCTTAGACCTTTAAAAATAAGCTTCTAAGAGGATATACGGAAATTCGAATTATTTACGGAGTAATAGTTGATTCCGTGACGTCATGCTCAGTATTTGGTGGGACCAGCTCGGCGTAGTGTATTATGAGTTGTTAAAACCGACTGAAACAGTCACAGGCGATCGTTATCGAACGCAATTAATGCGTTTGAGCCGAGCATTAAAAGACAAACGGCCGCAATACAACGAGAGACATGATAAAGTGATTTTGCAGCATGACAATGCTCGACCACATGTTGCGAAAGTGGTCAAGACATACTTGGAAACTTTGAAATGGGAAGTCCTACCCAACCCGCCGTATTCTCCAGACGTTGCTCCCTCGGACTATCACTTGTTTCGATCAATGGCACACGGCCTGGCTAACCAGCACTTCCGGTCTTATGAAGAAGTAGAAAATTGGATCGATTCGTGGCTCGATTCAAAAGATGACTAGTTTTTTTAACGCGGGATTTGTATGCTGCCCGAAAAATGGGAGAAATTAGTGGCCAGCGATGGACAATACTTTAAATCATAAATGTATTACCAGTTTTTTACAATAAAGCCTCGAATTTCGGAAAAAAACGGCGGAAGCAAAGTTGTACACCCAATATATGAGCTAAAAAGTCCCAGGATTTTTCAATAGGTGACGTCACTAGAAAATAAACATGATTCATTTCGAGGGGTTCATCTGTCACTAGGCTATATGTAAAGTTTCATGACATTTCGTTCATTTATCTACAAGCTACAGTCGTTTAAGTTTCGCTACCTTCGCTTTCGTGAAGAAAATGGAAAAACAGGAATATCGCATTTTGATCGAACATTGTTTCCCATTGATGAGAAAAACTCCTGAACAATCAATAAAATAGTTGAAAAAATGTTATCCCACATCTGCTACTTCGATAACAACAATTTATCGTTGGTTTAGTGAATTAAAAATAGGTCGTACAAACACCGAAGACGCACCTCGCTCTGAAAGGCCAAAAGAGGCTACGAATGCATAAATCGTAAAGCAAGTGCATCGAATCATTTTGAATGATCGTATAAGTAAAGGATATATTATGCACGATATTTTGGACATGAAAAAGCTATCCTTGCGATGGGTGCCGTGTTTGCTGACCGTCGACCAAAAACAGCAGCACGTTGATGATTTAACGGCTGGTTTGGCGTTATTATAGCGTAATCGAGCGGACCAATAGATCAGCAGGCAGCAATGCAATAAATAAAAAAGCAGTAGTTTGCAGAGAGAAGCATGCAATGATCTACAACAGAAAAGGCCTGGAGGCAGAAAGCAGCAGTAAGAAGTTTAAAAAGAGGAGCAAGTAATCAAAGCGTCAAATCTACTTACCAGAGAGAGAGCAGGAGAGGGAGAGGAAGAGGAAAAGAGAGGAAGGGGGAGAGGGAGAGGGAGAGGGAGAGGCAGAGGGAGAGGGATAGGGAGAGGGGGAGGGCAAGAGAGAAAAAGACCTATAGAAGTATTCGCTAATCTGCGTAAGCTTCATTAGAAGAATCCACAACGTCGTGTTAAATGAATAATATTTTATGATTTAATGATTTTAAAGTTTCTAATTGTATCCTTTCAATTAATTTGGTATTAGTTAAAATCTTTAAATCAAATTGTTTATTTTCTGACCGTTGGCTTTTTGATTTTAAATAAACATTTTTTAATTTTTATACAGAAAAAATATACCGTCGATAGAAAAAAATTATTTTAAAAATTTTTGAACTTTAATGTATATTTTTTTTATTTTGTAAGAAATTATCGTTTTGAAAGAAAATTTACTTTGAAAATCATTTTTTCTTCATAGATACTTATTCTACGTGTAAATACAAATATTTTTTTCTCTGAAGTTTTTAGAATGAACGTATTCTGGGATTTTTAACGCTGGAAATGAATAACTTTTTTTACAAATCTTTATAACTTCAAAACATTTTGAGGGAGAGACAAATACTATTCTTTTCCATTACAAGATTTTCTTCTACATTATGTTAATATCTGATTACTCCTTCAAAAATTGTATATGGTTTTTTGTGGACATAAGAATAAAAGAAAAAAAAATAATTTATTAGTTGTAAGAAACTAAATTTAAAGATTCGTTTAAGAAAATAAAATAGATTTAAAGGATATTTTAAAGATTTTAAAGATTGTTTTCGTGATAGGGAGAAAATATTTAAGCAATTTTTCACAATGGTTAATTAACCCTCATTTATATATTGTAACAATGTGAATGACCTCATGGATGAATTAGTGCCTGGTATTTATAAAGACGATGAATGGAGACTTCAACGCAAAGCATGAAAGTAGTGTTATTTTACAATACGAACGTATCCACTCCATTATTAGTAGCACAGAACTCAAAGAAAATTAGAAAGACATTCAATTAGTGCCAAATAAAATAAAATTTGCAGAAAATTAGTTAGCTTGGTTTGGTTAGCTTGCGAATCAATAATTTAAATACACAATATATCCTTGCTTCTAATGTTTGTGACGTAGTAATTGTAATATAGTCAGGCCCGCGTAAATCATTATATAAGGAGAAGATGGCCTTGAAAGACGTTAGAGGCGATTTTGAAATATGTAATTCGTTAACCAATTGTCAATCCTAAAAGAGTTTCACCCATTTATATCAAACTAAGCTTAATGAAACAGTTTGTTAAAGGTTTAGATAAGGCAAGTAATGCTACCTGTACTTGCAACAAGAATTTCCAAAACTATCTAAAGCAGAACTAAAAGAAGGGCTTTCCAATGGACCATAAATTTGAAACATACTCAGAAATCAAAGTTTTGTTTAGTATATGAATAATAAAGAAAAAACTGCAAGAGACAGTTTTGAGAGAGCTATAGAAAATTTTCTGGGTAATAAAAAAAAAAAAACTATAAAGAAATAGTAGCTAAAATGGTCGAGAATTTCTGGGTATTAGTAAATAATATAAACCTTGAGGGGTTACCCCCACTTGTAGCTCAACAGAAAAGGCCTTTTTCATGAATTTTTTTAAAGAAAACTACAAAACTTTTTTAAACGATTATTATATCATCTTAAAGAATACATCTTGAAGAACTTTCAGTAATTTTTTTATTGCAGAATATTACATTGTTAAGTGGCAAATGGCCGCCAATGAAATAGTGTTTTTATTTATACAGTTTGCGGTGATTAACATTGCGGCGAAGTGGATTATCTGAATCGAAAAATGTGGATAGATTTAGTAAAATATAAGTGTAAACTAGTCTTTAATCAAAGGATTTGAAAAAATATTTATTTTTCACAAAATAGCGGACAGTCAAAGTTAATGGTTCGAATTTAACGAAAAAAAATGGCCGGTTTTTGGCTATAAAACGGCCATTTTTTTTTTAAACAAAAAATCGAACGATAAAAGACTACATTTTTATGTATGAAATAAGCCTGCAAAATTTCAAAAAGATCGGTTTATTAGTGTTCGAGTAATCTTGGTCACTGACTTCAGAAATGCCATTTCGAGAAAAACGCGTTCAAAGTTTAAAGTAGCCGGTTGTTTACACAACAGATTCTTCTCTTTCAACGCTCATATTTCAGTCAATTTTGTTCGGATCGACTTAAAATTTCCAGGTCATATTCTCAGATACTTATACTTCAAAAAAATGCAATTAACAAAAAATCGATTTTTTCAAAGTCGCAACTGGGGGTAACCCCTTAAGTTACCTTCTTTTTTAATAACATATTAACTTCTTTCCACAGAACCTAAACGTTTATAGTGAAGAGCGAGGAGAGAGATTTCATGAAGACATTAAAGATATGGAAAGACGATATCAAGGAAGATATGATGTCAACATGATGGCAGATTTTTGCTGGAACTCAAAAGAGAACGTGAGAAAAAATGAGTCAAACGTAAAAGGAAGCACTCAGAACGTTTCAAAATAAACATGTCCATTATAATAAAAATAGGTGAGTCAGAGAAAGGCTCTTCAATAGTCTCGAGTTACAAATTGCTTCAGCCAAACGTGAAATTCTTCGATCTTTCCAAATCCATTGAAAAAAAATTGTATTCAACTTCCATTCAAAACAAGAATGGTAACTTTGAAACTCATCTAATTACGTCAAATAGACATCAGATATAAATTCAGACCCCGAGAACACATAGAAGGGGTAGTCTAGATTCCCACCCATGGCACTTTGTTTACTGTGAATCTGTGTTATCTATTATATTACATTTTCATCTATGTATATTATAAAATTAGAAGTACTTAAAGCATTAAATGTTTGTCTCTTAATTATTTTTGGCATGACATTTATGAAATGTGTACCTTTTTATAGACTACGTAAGAGTAATTTTGGCTATCAGTATATGGTAGAAAAGAAATTATGATTGCCTCCTTTATGCTTTCTGCTACTGTCTGAATTAAATCTGCGTTACATATAAAAACTGTTTGCTTCAATTCATGAGCATTAAGTTTTTTTAAAATGAAATGAGATTTAAAAAGAAACGCTGATAATAGCTGCTGATTAAAGTCAAGAATGAAACGACCCCTCCATAAAGCAGCAGACAACATAAGCTAGCATTTACTTCCCAAATCATGCAAAATATCTTGTATCACATTTATAAAAACTACATAAAAATATAATACAAATAACTTTAGAATTAACATATGCTCATCAAATTAAATTATATAATTTTAATTGTACTTACTTCTTTCTTCCAAATGCTATCAATCTGTATTTATGATTAACTGCAGTACAAGTAGCATCTTCTAAATCTTTAGCCCATATGCCTTGCACTTGCTGAAAATGTTATTATACAAAGATTAGTCTGCAGTTCATTTAATTATTTTACTTCGTTTTTAAGAATAATGACGGATTTACATGTAATTATAATATTTAAAAAAAAGTATTAGGTGTGCAACTAAGTTTCCGCTGTTTGTCAATAGATGACTCCAGCAGTAAGTGCTTGTTAATTTCGACATCCTAAACGTCATGTAAAAATGTCTCATTTTGTGCCAAATAATCGTCATTTGCGGGAAGTGTTGCTTTCTTCTTCGATTCGAAGAAAACGGCGACTGAAGTACATCAGAATCTCCAAAAAGTTTACGGAGATGCTGCTCTAAGTGAAACAACGGGCCATGATTAGTTTCGTCGTTTCAGAGACTGTGATTTCGATATTCGCCAAGCCATTTCCAAGCAATTGCCCGCATTGGGAATGATTCAAAAGCAGGGAACTTGAGTTCCTTATGATTTCAAGCCAAGGGACGTTGAGCATCGTTTTTTCGCCTGTAAACAACTGCTTTAGCAGAAAAGGAGAAGTTCTTTTCATCGCATAGTGACAGGTGATGGAAAATAGATTCATTACAGCAACCTAAAGAGAAGAAAGTCATGAGGACTGCCCGGTCATGCTTCTACGTCGACGGTTCGGCTCAATATTCACGCTGCGAAGGTTATGCTGTGGGAACAGATCGGTGTTTTCATTATAGGCTGTTAAAACGAAACGAAACCATCACTGAGCAACAGTATCGAATATGATTCATGCGATTGAGCCAAGCACTAAGCAAAAAACGGCTACAATACGAGCAGAGGCACGAAAAAGTGATTCTACTGCATGACAATGTTCGACCTCAAGTTGTCAAAAACGTTAAAACCTACTTAGGAATGCTCAAATGGAACGTCTTACCCCACCTGCCATATTCCCCAGATATTGCGCCGTCCGATTATCATTTGTTCCGTTCGATGGCACATGGCCTGGCTGATGAGCAATTCCGGTCATATGAAGATATCACAAATTGGTTTGATTCATGAATAGCTTCAATAGACAAACACTTTTACCGTAACCGTATTCAAGCTCTGCCAGAAAGATGGAAAAAAGTTGTAACTAGCGATAGGCAATACTTGGAATAATTCATTTATAACCAATTTCTTACAATAAAGTTGCATTTTCATAAAAAAAGACAGCGAGAACTTAGTTGCGCACCTAATACTTTTAACAAAGATATGTGACGTCCAAAAAAAAAACATCGCATGCGTGTACGTAAGCTTTTCTTTCTAAGCCTGAGTTTCTCCAACAGCTAAGACTAACAATGCTAAACCATTTTGTTTTAAATGTAAAATGTTGGATAAAGTCGTAAAAGAATAATTAATAGCAAGAAAAAAATATTATCAGAAAAGAGGAAAGCTGCGATGGAAGCTGAATAAGTCTTTTCGTGTAAGGCCCTGTCACTTTTGGGAAGATCTAGAGTAGAAAAGAGTGTTAAGTCGTTAAGAAAGCTTTAAAACTAGAATATTTCAAAAAGAGTAATAAATTTGTAAGATCAGCAAAACGACTGAAAATTAAATTGAATTAGTATCTTCTCTATTTCTCTCATAACCTCTATCTCTCCCTATCTCCCACTCTCCCTCCCTCTATATATTAGATTTATATTAGATTAATCGTATAGTTACGAGAAAATACATATAAAATTAAAGTTTCATAATTGAAATAACTTGAGCTAAAAGTTATCGCTCATACGACGACGGTAAGCGAACATTTTATTTAAATTTTCATATTGTATAATAATTCGAAAAATAAAAAGAAACGGACGAAATTTCGTACCGGGCAGTAAACATTTTTAATATGTGCAGTAAAAAGTGCATGTAGAAAAAAAAGGTTCAGTTATAGATGATGAGTAGAAAAACAGAAGCAAAGAAAAGTATTAAAAAAAAGGGTCAAGTTTAATGCTTTTGGCTGCATGTGTTCAAACTTTAAGTGTCCTGCATGGCGAACGCGACGCTCGGCTAATTTACTGATTCTAAGAAAAGCAGAAAGAAAAAAAGGATCATTGTTTGGTTGCATAAGGATTTCTTTATTTTAAATTCAAGTAACAGAAAAAAGAAGACTTAGGTTTGCGTTTTTCATTTTCGCCTACCCCAAGCGAACTCCTCGCATCGGCAAGCTATGGATCTGTTGATCTTGCACTTGACCTTATGAATCGAGAAAACACTGCAAATGAAAAGACCGGCTATGTACGCTGACGCCAGGCTTAGAATAATGAGTATAAATAGTAATATATATATATATATATATATATATATACATACATATATATATAAATATACTGGGTGTCCCATTTTATAAAAACGGATGCATATATATCTAGAACTAAAGGTTTAAGAAAAAAGTTATCAGACAAAAGTTGTTAGAATTTAAAGGGGACGTCTACCTGTGACCTTGACTATGACCCTAAATATGTTTTTCCAAGTCATTTGAAGATCAAGTTGGTTTTTTTAAACAGAAACCCTTACTTCTGATCCCGGAAAATGAAAGAGTAAAAAATTTTACGTCCTAATATGACCTTAACCATGACCTTGACTACAACTTACAGGGTCATTTGAAGTTGAGTTGAACATTTTCAATTAAAAATCTTACTTTTGACCCCAGAAAATGAAAGAACAGAAAATTTTACCAATCAGCGACCCGGCCAGTTAAGGCAAGACAAAGCAGGGATCCCACCAGTTAAGGCAAGATCTTTCATCGATGTAAGCTGTATTTTCAGCTGAGGCGGGACGAAAAGAGCTATTTAAGGCAAAAGATGTTCAAAAGTTATTCCATCTTGTAGAATACACAAGTTGACTCGTTTTCGAAAATGCGATATCGTTTTTAATAACACGTTTCGCGGTATGGTGTTACAAGCATTCCCTATCCTCACCTATATATCTTCTTTTGTCGTTGGTCTGGTTGAATAGACCTCGTTTTTTAGAAAACCTCATAAATAAAAGTCAAGCGATGTAAGGTCTGGTGACTTATGTGGCCATTCTACGGAACCTCCTCTACCTATCTAATGATTGTTGAATCTTTCATTTAGATAATTTCTGACAATGATTGTCCAATGTGGAGAAGCACCGTCTTGTTGTAGATGAAATCCATTTCTCATATTGAGGTCAACTTCTTAGAGCAGAACTGGAATTTTTATCCTTATTGACGGCAAATAAGTTTGTCCGTCAACGTTGCCTTTAAAAAAGGAATGGCCAATCAAATAGCCATTAACGATTCTGCATCATACACTTAAACTCCAACAATCTTGATGGTCAACCCCTCGCATCTAGTGTGGGTTAACTAAAGACCAAAAGTGACAATTATGGCAATTCATGACGCCAGTACGTCAAAATGTAGAGAGAGAGAGAGAGAGAGAGAGAGAGAAGAGAGGGGACCCAAAGTTAAAATTATGGCGATTCAAAACGCCAGTACATTGAAATGTAGCCTCATCGCTGAACATAACATATTTGAAAAAACTATTATCATTATTGACCTGCTGCGTCACCCATTGACAATAAATAAGTCGTCTTTGATAATTCTCAACCGATAAAGCTTGGTTCAAAGATATGTGATACGGATGGTACTTTAGATTTTTAAGATATCTGCTGGTTGTTGATTTTGTGTAGAATCATAATCTTCTGTTAACATGGACCTCCTTTTACGAGCAAACTTACCTTGTCAGCCCCGCAACTGAATATTATAAATAACAGTGCCATTGGGATGACGTCTTCCGAGGAATCTAGCAGGGTACAAAATTAAAGCTTAAACGTAATTCTATCGACATTCTCCTAACATAAGGAGAATATCGACAATTTCATTAGCTGTATAATCAGGCATCATAAGAAAATGTCAAAATAAAAAATAAAACTTAAATTTAGAAAACAAATTATTTCTTCAAATAAATAACGAACTTTTTTAAGAATAAGAGAATTTTAAGAAGCTCGAATTTTCTCAAAATGAGGCCTCAATTTTGCATTCTAATAAACTTACAATGTATGACACAGTTAATTTAAATAAGTAATAACTTTAGAAACCACTATATGGCCACTATTATTCAGAAACCACTATATGGCAACCAAATTCACAAAGAAGAAACTAATCAAGAAAGAATTTCTTAACATTTCTAGAATGATTGTAATAAATTATGTCATTCATCGCGGACTATCAGAATGTTAAATCAGAGCAAAAATAATACAAAATTCAAGACTATCAAACTTCCCTTATTATAAGGAAAGAATCTTTGTTTATTGAGAAAAGTATTATTAACTGCAAAAATAATATTTTTTGTGTTTAATTTTGTTGAAGTTAATTTATAATGAAAATTAATTTAAAAACATACAATGCTTTTTCATTTTTAATTTTTTTTATTATGCGTAACCAAACTAAGGGAACCATCATTATTTGTCTTCTGTTATAAGAATGCCAACGAAATTATTAAGTATCGAAATTGGGATTAAAAGTTTGAGTTCCCTTTTAGAAAAATGTAACCTGACCTTCAAGTAGCCTTCAAGGCGATAGTAAAGGTTAAGGTCAATGTCGTGGTAAAAGATATCCCACATAAGTTTTTCGACTTTTTTTATTTTCAGGCAGAGACTTCCCTTTGAAAAAATTAATTTGACGATTTAATGCCCACGAAGGTAATGATCAAGGTCATAACTATTTGGACGTAAAATTTTCTGCTCATTCCTTTTCTGAGGTCAAAGTTAAGGCTTTTTATTAAAAATATTAAATTGACCTTCAAATGACCTTGAAGGTCATATTCAAGGTCATGGTCAAGGTCATATTAGGACGTCTCATATTAGGAGAAAGGGAGAGATAGATAGATAGATAGAATGTTTATTCGTATGTGTATACAAAATATAATACAAAAAATTATTTTAGTAATTATAAAAAAAAAAAAAATATTGCACGTGATATCACAGTCAAGGAAACTAAAAACTAATAAAGCTAAAATAAATTTTTTCAATAAAAATAATAAAACAAGTGATATCGCGGATAATTAAATACAGCAAATACATATACAATTCCAATTAAAAACAATAACAAACATACAACGCACAATAAATAAATAAATGAATAAACATAAATAAAATATAAATAAAATAACACAGAGACGCTACTGAATGAGTTCGAGGTAGTGTCTCTTGACCGCTTTTTTAAACCCACTGAGAGACGAGATGTTACGTATGTCAGTAGGCAGAGAGTTTCATAAATGCGCACCTTGAACTTGGAAAGAGCGCTTTCCAGTCTCAGTGCGCATCAGAGTAGCAACGAGTTCCTTAGTTTTACCCCTAGGAGGTCCCCTGGGCACAAATCTAGAGAAGAGACTCTCTAGATAATCAGGAACACGCATGCGTATGATTTGAGAGAGGAAGCAAGAGGGAGAAGGAGGGTCAGGAACAGAAGGAGAGAGGGAATGTGACGCAGAGGAAGATAGAGGGAGAGAGAGAGAGGAAGAGAGAGGAAGGGAGAGGAAGGGAGAGAGAGAGAGGGATAGGGGGATAGAGAGAGAGAGAGAGAGAGAGAGTAACTGTTAAGTAGCCAATTGGGCAACAGTGTGATAACCATTAGAGGGAGCAATACGAGGTCTCGCTATTGAATAACGAGACTGGTTACGAAAAAGGATTTTATTATAAAAATTATTCTACATTCGAAGGCTCCCCTTCAATATACTCCCCTTCCCTCGCCACATACCTTTCCATACGTTTTTTCCATTGATCGAAGCAGTGCTGGATGTCTTCTTTGGTGAGGGCCTTTAGGAGCTCTGCCGTTTTTTGCTTTACCGCTTCCATCGACTCAAATCGGGTCCCTTTTACAGCAGATTTCATCTTCAAAAACAAAAAAAAGTCGCACGGTGCCAAATCTGGCGAGTACGGCGCGTGTTCGAGCACTGGAGTGCGCTTACCGGCCAAATACTGCTTCACAGATAGCGCGTTATGGGCAGGTGCGTTGTCCTGGTGCAAAATCCACGAGTTGTTCTTCCACAACACGGGCCATTTCTTACGAACTCGTTCTCGCCGTGTTGCCAAAACTGACAAATAGTAAGTCTGGTTGACAGTCTGACCCTCTGCAACCCATTCAGTCATCACGATACCGTTAATGTCGAGAAAAACGATCAACATTGCCTTGAATTTTGATTTGGACATCCTTGCTTTTTTGATTCTGGGCGGTTCAGGTGTCTTCCAATGCATCGATTGACGCTTTGTTTCAACATCGTATTGAAAAATCCACGTTTCGTCGCAAGTAATAATGTTTTTCATCAGTCCGGAATCTTTTTTTAACCTTTCAAGGAAATCTGAGCAGACCTGTTGACGCAAGAGCTTTTGGTCAGGAGTCAGGTTTTTTGGCACCAACTTCGCACCGACTTTTGTCATGTGTAATTCCTCATGTGAAATTTGTCTAACCGGTTCTTTATCGGCGTTTGCTGCCTTAGCAATCATCCGGATGCTCATTCGACGATCTGCACGCACAATTTGGTTAATTTTGGTCACTGTTTCCGAAGTTGAAACAGTGACAGGGCGACCTGAGCGTTGGTCATCTTCAGTGCTCACTCGGCCCTTACTAAAGCGCTTACACCACTCAAAAACACGCGCACGAGATAGAGAATTGTCCCCATAGGCCTCTTGCAACAATTTACAGCACTCAGTCGGAGTTTTTTTTAATTTAACGAGAAATTTGAGATTGATACGTTGCTCCTGTTTTTCGTCACACATGGTTTTCGGCACGAGAAAAAAACACGTTCGTTTCAAACCGCTACTGCACAAATACAATAATAGTGACGAGAACGTGTTTTAGTACGTGCATAGACAAGATATCTAGATACCCAACGCACTACTCGGTTTTTTCCCCACCCTTGTACGGCGCCCTCTAGGCGCGCAGTCTCGTTATTTAATAGCCAGACCTCGTATTAGCAAAATATACGAGTTTGACAATTCTTTGAGCATCTTTTCCTTTCCTTTTTATAATTTCATTATTATACAGGCACACTAACAAAAAATCTTTTTTCGAAGTATTTTGACTTTATAAATATAAATTCGCCGTCAGAATTTCTCTACCATCCTCTAGTTTTTAGAAGAATGCTAAAAATTTTCCGAGAGTCTGTAAAGAAAATGGCTATTCAAGTCTAAAAATAATTCAAAAAAAGGTTACATAATCTTTTAAAATCTTCTCGATGTATATTTATTACATTTTTGTAAATGTATTTGAGATAGAAAATGGTTCACAACCCTTCAATTACCACATAGGTGCAGAAAGCTTTTAAAAAACCCAAAAATTAAACAAATCCATGAAAAAAATTTTTTGGTCCAAGAATCAGATTAGAGTAACGTTCATATAGGTTTTTGGTATTGCTAAATTCAAATCTGAAGTTTATTCATTTCCCTTGAGTCAGAGTCAAGATCTCTTAAAGGTTAAAATGGGTCGAAACCGCTCATGCGGACCAACCATTCTATTTTTATTTTTTGAGCCTATCTATACTGAGATAAAGAATATGAATTAGAAATCAAGACATAAATAGAATGATTTTCCGAAGTGAAATTTAGGAGTGGTTGTTGTCCCTAGAAGTGGATGGCAGCAAAAACGAAATTTATGACTCTTATTTTTAATTACTCCAACATGTCAATAAAACATTGTAATAGGCATGGTCAAGTTAGGGAGGTTTCCTTATAAGAACCATCGTACAAGGCATAATATTGTTCCATAAGGTATTTATTTTTATAAAAAATTCAAGTACTTTCAATATTCTTATTTTATATTAACATAATACAACATACTATAATAGATCCCTCATCTTATTTTTTTTTTTTTAGAATGCATATGTAATGTGTTTTGCATAAGAAGTAAAGCGAACTGCAATTTTCGTCTTCTATTGTCAGCTGCGCGAGACAGCCAAGAAAAATAATTTACGAAAGAAGATAGATGGGTGATGTAATATTGAGAAAACGTAAGAGACCTTAGTTAAAAATCAAACCCTTTCTCTCCCTCCGTTCTAATAGATCCTACAAATGTGCCAACAGATGGGTTAATGATCAGATGCGTAGCGGCCAAATAATGCTTCAGCGGAGGAAAAAATAGTATAGAAAAAAAAAAAATAAATAAATGAATAAATAAATTAAAATATGAGTTCAACTAACTTTTATTTTGACGCGTTGGTGATTATCTCTCATTCTTCCTCTCTCTTTCTCTTTTCCTCTCTCCCTAGCTGTCTTCGGGCAATTTTTCTGTTACAGACCTTTGCATGTGCTTTCTTACTATCTTATATCTTAATTATCTGCTCTGCTGTTTGCTGCATTATCCACAAAATTTTTTTAATTTTTTTAATTGCTGTTGTCTAGGGGATAACCCTTTTTAGTCACACGTCTAGACTAATGCGATAGTCACACTGTATGTAATACACCACGATACTTTTAAACCGTGATAAGCAATTTAAAACGGCTAAAAATGAGAAAAAGGATTCCATATTAAGTTTGAAACCTTCCTTTAAGAACCCCATAGGTTGGAAATCGAAAATTTCATTTTGTATGAGCTATATAAATCTACGAAAAAAATCAAAAAGAGATTTTTTTACAAAAACTTCTATAACTTTGCGAATTTTCAAACAATTAGAATAATCTAAACGGTTTTTCAAAGCAGTCATAATGAGCTTTCCAATGAATTAGGCCAAAATAAGGTTATCTTCAAAAAGTTTTTTCATTTTAACAAATAAATGAAGGATTTTTCATCAAAAAATTTAAACTCTGTGGAGTACTCTAAGTTGATTTACTAATTCTGAATTTATAAAGAACCCATTATAAGAGTAAAAAAAAAAAAAAAAAAATATCTGCACCTTGAACTAGACGCACTGATTTGTCGACAAAAATAGAAAAAATATAGTTTTTTAAGTTTTTTTTATAATTATTAAAAATTAAAACAAAACGGCAAACTATGCAGCTAATTTTACTCCAGATTTGGATTCTATGGATAAAAATACATCGGAAATCATAATTCTATTTTTTTTTTAACGGAATTAGAGACCCTTACACAGCTTTTACATATGCAGCAGCGCATAAAATTGTTACTCCTAAGACTACAAGAGGTTAATACATTTAATTGAAATTTCTGTGCATATATACAGAATGTGCCATTTTAAGTGACCCACCCAAATTTCTCCGTTGGTAAGCCAGATACAGAAAAATGTTACAAACAAAAGTTGTATAGTTTCGAGAGGAACATAAGATGGTACCATTGGTTTCACCTTGAAGAGTAATTTAAAGGTCACGTGTAGGTTACCTTAAATTTCTTAAATAGACCCTACTATTTTTTGTTACATATTCTTATAGGTTCTCTTGAGAGGTTTCCAAAACACTATAATAAAATATTTTTTTATTGAATCATTTTCGAATTATGAGGCTTCAAAGCAGTACTTTGCCGTACTGTTTATTTAAATGCATTTATCTTACTTTTAGCATTACCCAGAAACAATGACGTGGAAGTTCTGTTTCCTTTGGGGTGCTTGTTTACCGTGAGCCCCCTTGCCTCTCACATTTGGGGTACTTGTTTACCGTGAGACCCTTGCCTCTCACTATTATAACAATTATAATTGGTAACCACGAAGCAAATGTTCGAAGTTACCTCCATTGGCTTCAAGGCATAAATGTAATCACCTCTGGAAATGTTGTACTGTTCTTAGTAAAGTTTCTCTTGGAATCGCTGCGCAAGCTCAACGAATCCAGTCTTTCATGTTTGCTTTAGTTGTTGGCCGTGCAAATGTGCTGCACCATCTTGCTGAAGCCACATTTTTTTTCTTGTAGCTAAAGGAACATCTTCTAACAATTCTGGCAACCGATCTCTTAGCAATTCCAAATAGCTATCTCTATCAACATTTCTCTCAAAAAAAAAAGGACCAATGAAATAACCATTGACTATGCCACACCATACTACAGTCTGTCAAGTAAGAGCGTGGTCGTGTTAATTTATAAAAAAATTTATTTGATAGAACTTTCATATTTATATTTTATTGTACACATTACAAACAATGATGCAATTTGGTCAATAATGTGTCCAGTCACCACCGGCGTCGATAATTGCCTGGCATCTCCGAGGCATGCTTTCTACTAATTTGAAGGCGTATTCTAGTGGCAAGGATCTCCAGATCCGACGAATTTCGTAAGACAACTGCTTCAAAGTGTATGTGCGTCTTCCACGAAGCTTCCGTTTATTATATGCCCACACATTTTCAATAGGGTTTGCATCGGGCGACTGCGACGGCCAATCCAATGTAACGATGCCAGATTGAGTCTTCCACTGAGTACAGAGCTTGCTGCGGTGTTTAGGATCGTTGTCCTCCGGCAGAATCCAATCTTCATTTTTTGTGATGAACCATCGTTTGGCAGATGGCAGTAATGCCTTTTTGTAGATTTTTATAATTTTCTCGGCATTTAGGTTGTCAGTAAAAAGGTGCAAAGTGCCGAATCCCTGCTTTGAGAAGCAGCCCCAAAGATGCACCTTTATTCCATGTTTTACGGTCCGCTGAACAAGCCTATTGGTAGAAGTTGACCAGGCTCGCGTAAGGACAGAACGTGCTTATATAGAACATTCATCAGTAAAAATGACATTTTCAAAATCTCTATCAATATTCTCATGCGCCCAAGCGAGTCGCTTTGTCACATATTTTTCAGTCAACAGAGGCTTCTTCATTGTGTTGCGCCATTTCAGATGATAAGTACGAAGATGGGTTCGGATAGTTTCGTAAAATATATTTAAACCATTTGCCATTAATTTTGCTTGTCCTTGCCGCAGTGTTAAAGCAGGATTCCGCGAAAACAGATTCACTATTCTTTTTTCATCTTTCTTGTTCACTTTTCTTATCGAGCCACGTTCTGGTAAATCATCGACATTTTTAGCCACTTTATATCGCTGTATCCACTATTGTACAAATGCCTTCGACTTTCTCATATATTGAGCAGCCGCTGATTGCGACATTTTGGGACCTTTCGGGTGGATGCAAAGGAACACAGCCTCGTAGCGCGACGCGTACTTAGCACTCATGGCGTTTAACGTGATTTTCTTTCAAAAGATCAACAACAACTGAATCTTTGTTGACAATGCATCAAGGACAAAGCTTTTTTCTATCGGCTTGCGAAAGAATTAGAGCAAAATCTTTTATTACCTGTCGGTGAAGTCGACTACGCTCTTACTTGACAGTCTGTATAAGGCTCCATCGATTTTGATGATCTACAGATGTGCCACTGGAGATTTCGATTTGACCAGTAATGAGAATTGTGCCTATTAAGTTGTCCATTACTACAAAATTTAGCCTTATCAGAAAAAAGTACAAATCTAAAAAAATTAGGATCATTTGCTACTATTCTGAAAGCCCAGTGGTTAAATTCAATACGCATTTAGATATGATGTGGCCCTAATTCTTGAACCAAAGTTACGTAGTAGGAATGATATCTAAGAACATTTGGAATTCTTAAAACCGTTCTTTGTGGTATACCAATTTCTCTTTCGATTTGGCGACTGCTAATATGAGGGTCAAGATGAATAACTGCTAGGATAGTCACAGCGCGAGCATCATTTTTGTCTTATTCGTGGCGCCTGCGTTGGCAAACAAGATGTCCACCGCCAGCTCTTTCGGTTACTCTACATTTTGTCCTATGATTTGGGTGTCCCCTAATTGGAAAGCGTTCAGTGTACCGTCTTGCTGCTGCACGAAAATTGTTATGACATTCTCCTAAAACCGTTATCATTTCATTAGGTGAATAGCCAGGCATGTTTACATACGGATAAAGATCGAATTTTACAAAAAAAGCTTGTTTACATACAAATGTTTACATACGGACTCTCCTAGCCTGTGATCGGCGAAGATCGATCCGAACAGAGCCGCTCGGAAATTCTCTCTGACGAACAACTGCTCATAACATATGCAGAGCTAGTGCAATTGTTAGCCACTACGCGGCGCTTCTAGTGTTAACGCGAGCCCCCTTCCGGTATCCGGCGGTCGAGCTAGTCGACCCTTCACGCGTGGTTGCGTTTTGGCTCTTTATTTAATCGCGCGCGTTCGTCCAAAAAGCGCGAGACACAATTTGGCTGTACGGGAGATGAACAGGATTCGTCAAGCTTGCACAGCGATTTCAAAAGAAACTTTGCTAAGAACAGTTCAACGTTTCCAGAGGCAATTAAATTTATACCTTGAAGCCAATGGAGGCAACTTCGAACATTTGCTTCGTGGTTAATAATTATAATTGTTATAATAGTAAGAGGCAACGGTCTCACGGTAAACAAGTACCCCAAATGTGAGAGGCAAGGGGGCTTACGGTAAACAAGCACCCCAAAGGAAACAGAACTTTAAGATTTGGGTAAAAAGTTAATTTGACTTTCGAATGATACCTAAGGATCAACTTGACCCATAACATGACATTGTACAAGATATTTTGTACTTTATGTCAAACTACTGCAAAGTACTGCTTTAGAGCCTCATAATTCGAAAATTACTCGATAAAAAAATATTTTATTACAGTGTTTTGGAAAGCTCTTAAGACAACTTACAAGAATATGTAGCAAGAAATAGTAAATTCCATTTGAGAAATTTAAGATAACCTTTGTGTGACCTTCAAATTACTCTGCAAGGTCAAACTAATGGTACCATCTTATGTCTCCCTCATAACTATACAACTTTTGTCTAAAACATTTTTCTGTATCTGGCTTGCCAGCCGAGAAATTTGGGTGGGTCACTTAAAATGACTTACCCTGTATATACTCGTATTGATTGCGTGATGCTACGCATTACTCACTTACGGGAACAAAAGAGATATAACTTAAGGTCATTTAAATGCTAAAGTAAATATATTTTGTGACAGGGGGCCTGTCGAGGTTAGGCCACTTGCCATGCGGTGCGAGATAGAGTTGGCGGCGTGACTACACGCGGCGCCATCGATCAAGCGATCGATGGCGCGACGCGGGAAAAGATGCGAGAATTCGCGGCGCCATCGATCAAGCAATCGATGGCGCGACGCGAGAGGCGGAAAAGGAGAGCGTTTTTCTCTTTCCAACCGCCCAGCAGCATAAACGCTGTCGAAGAAAATTACCGCCGCTGCAAACGAGTGACAAGGATTTCGAGCGTTCGAGCAAGGTTCTAGAGGATGAACCGTAGAGAGAAATAAAAGTAAGTGGCCACTTCAATAAATAGATTTATTTCGGTCCGCGAATTATCATACGCGCGCAGTCGCGAGCATTTATATTTGATTGTTCGTGCGAGCGGCAAGTGAGATTCGCTCTCACTCACACATTCATAGTTGATAAGTGTGTGTGTGTGTGTGTGTGTGTGTGTGTGTGTGTGTGTGTGTGTGTGTGTTTGTGTGTGTGTCAACGCGTGCTAGACTACACACGCGTAATTTCACGGTTGGACGCGGCCTTTCGCGGCCCATCAAAGGTAAAGGCCGGAACACACGCCTGAAATCAGTCCGCGAGCATTAGGGCTGGTTTACACATCTTGCTGCGTAAATACAGCAATACACTAATACGCCTAGTGTATTAGTATTGCTCGTCAAGCAATACTAATTGCGATTTTTAGCGAGAGGTCTTTCCGTGATAAATAATTGACTTTTATACAATTTTCGTGAAGATTTTACTATAATAAAGTTATTAGCGCATGACGGGTGCGCATTTATTTACCTTTCCCTATCTAGCGTCCCTGTCTCGAATACCGCCGCCTCCGCGGGGGTGCTAACCTACAGTTGGCACGCAAACTGAGCAGCCGTGTCCGGTGGAAGCAGCACTGGCAGCGGGGCCTTAGGGTAAGACCCCTCATAAGGAAAGTAGGATCCGAGGAGGATCCTACGTTGTAAACGAGTCGGCACTGCATAAGAGTGCCATTGCACGACGGCAAACGTCCGTCGGCACTCGAGGCCGCATCGAGGGACTCAGCGACTAGGCAGACCCGAAACCGGCGCCTGCGCAGTGCGTACGTGCGAGGGAGAGTCTCGCATGTGCCTTCCGAAATATCCCGTTACATTCATAGAAACTCAGTTTTACAATCTAGAACTCGAAAGAAAGAAAAACTTAAAATTCAAAATCATAGTTCATTGTTTATACTGGTAAACATCACATGGTTAGATAAAAAACTATAACTTAATCAAGATAAGTTTATAACACTTTTTAAAATTTGTAGAAAAGTATCAATTTTAAATTCGTTTTCGCTTACGCACACGCCAGATTACTGCTGCATGATGAACAGAAGAAGAACGTCAAAAAGGGGGCGAAGACATCGTAGAAACCTTTTACGCCTATCATTCAGGAAGAAGCAAGAAAAGATATGTCATGGACAAAGTTATTGTTTCTAGTAGATTAACATAATAATCTACTAGGAATAAAGCAACGTGTATTTATGTATAAGTATATGTATATATATACAGGTTGATACATCGGGAATGAACATTAACTACGAGGTCTGGCTATTAAATAACGAGACTGCGCACCTAGAGGGCGCCGTACAAGGATGGGGAAAAAATGAGTAGTGCGTTGGGTATCTAGATATCTTGTCTATGCTCATACCAAAACACGTTCTCGTCACTATTATTGTATTTGTGCAGTAGCGGTTTGAAACGAACGTGTTTTTTTCTCGTGCCGAAAACCATGTGTGACAAAAACCAGGAGCAACGTACCAATCTTAAATTTCTCGTTAAATTGAAAAAAACTCTGACTGAGTGCTGTAAATTGTTGCAAGAGGCCTATGGGGACAATTCTCTATCTCGTGCGCGTGTTTTTGAGTGGTGTAAGCGCTTCAGTGAGGGCCGAGTGAGCACTAAAGATGACCAACGCCCAGGTCGCCTTGTCACTGTTTCAACTCCGGAAACAGTGACCAAAATCAACCAAATTGTGCGTGCAGATCGTCGAATGAGCATCCGGATGATTGCCGAGGCTATAAACGCCAATGAAGAAACGGTAAGACAAATTTTAAACAAGGAATTACACATGACAGAAGTCTGTGCGAAGTTGGTGCCAAAAAACCTGACTCCTGACCAAAAGCTCTTGCGTCAACAGGTCTGCTCAGATTTCCTTGAAAGGTTAAAAAAAAATTTCGGACTGATGAAAAACATTATTACTTGCGACGAAACGTGGATTTTTCAATACAATGTTGAAACAAAGCGGCAATCGATGCATTGAAAGACGCCTGAATCGCCCAGAATCAAAAAAGCAAGGATGTCCAAATCAAAATGTTGTCCAAGGCAATGTTAATCGTTTTTTTCGACATTAACGGTATCGTGATGACTGAATAGGTTCCAGAGGGTCAGACTGTCAACCAGACTTACTATTTGTCAGTTTTGGCAACACTGCGAGAACGAGTTCGTAATAAACGGCCCGAGTTGTGGAAGAACAACTTGTGGATTTTGCACCAGGACAACGCACCTGCCCATAACGCGCTCTCTGTGAAGCAGTATTTGGCCGGTAAGCGCACTCCAGTGCTCGAACACGCGTCGTACTCGCCAGATTTGGCACCGTGCGATTTTTTTTGTTTCCGAAGATAAAATCTGCTTTAAAAGGGACCCGATTTGAGTCGATGGAAGCGGTAAAGCAAAAAACGGCAGAGCTCCTAAAGGCCCTCACCAAAGAAGACTTTCAGCACTGCTTCGATCAATGAAAAAAACGTATGGAAAGGTGTGTAGCGAGGGAAGGGGAGTATATTGAAGGGGAGCATTCAAATGTAGAATAATTTTTATAATAAAACCCTTTTTCGTAACCAGTCTCGTTATTTAATAGCCAGACCTCGTATTTCTCCAAAATAAAAAGACAATATCCAATATTATATTCTTAATAATGGTGTCAGGATACGGGCAATCGACTAAAAGTATTAAAATTATTGTAAAATTAATAATAAAAAAAATAAATAATTTTTGTTTGAAGCGGAGTTGGTTGACACCGTGTATTTCATCGTAAAATTTATCAAAAATAAATACAATTCATGTTGGCTATTGTTTTACTGTTTTGCCAATTTTTAATTAATTTTAGAAGTTTTTAAATTTGAATGGAAAAGTACGCTTTGGTACAATTAAATGGGAGGAACGGAACGGGAGGGAGCAGCAATTTACATTAAACAACAATCAGAGCTCCGACTATAAATGGTAAGATATGGGCGAATTTTTTATAATAGTTAATAAATAAACTTGAAGACGCAGGTGTGAATTTCTAAGCGTTGGTAATGGCAGCTAACAAAACTTAATATTTAGATGGCGACAATAAAAATTTTATCTAAATATTTTTTTAGATCGAAAAATAAACATTTTTTGATAATTAAATATTTCCATATGTAAAGTTTAAAATTTTATCAGACAAATAATTCTTAAATTACTTATTATAATTTGAACATCATCTACAAGCTTATTAATGTTATTTGCGAATATTTTGTTTTTAAACTTTTCAAATTAAAGTGTTTATTTTAACTATGCGACAATTCTTTTAGTATTTTTAAAATAAATTACGTTAATTAGCGCTTACGAATAATTGAAATTCTTTCTTTCATAATTTAAAATATTTTTTTCCTTTTATTAAACCAAACACTTTACAATCTAGTATTAGAGTTAATATAGAATTGAATGGCAATGATCCGATTCATTATATTGAATTTTTTTTATGATATTCTTCTAAACCTTATATGCGAAAAAACAAAAACCCTGAACAGGAACGGATAAAAATGAGTAAACAGATAGATTCAGAAAATTAGATTTGCTAAAATTTTTAGCACTATTTATTCTTATGGGACATGTAAGAAAAGAAAATTTGTAAGACTACTGGAGTCCTTCATTTATTTTGACAACACCCATATTTCAAAAAATAATGACTCCTAATCGTTATTATCAAATTTAACGTTATTACATTTTGCAGATAATAATATTTCATTTGGCCAACCATTGCAAAAATTAAAACCTGTTAAAAATTATCTTGAAAACAAAGTATGGTACCATTTTAGATCCAGAAAAAATTATGCATAAATGAAAGTCTTGTTTTGTGAAAAGATCGATTAGCCTTGAAACAATATCTACCTTTGAAACGCTATCTATTTCTTTTTGTTAATTGTGAGACCAAAATGATCTTAGATTTTATTATTTATAGAGGCAAATACTGACTTTGAAAAGTTCGATTTAGGTGTTTCAGGACATGTTGTTGCTCATATAATGAGGCCTTATTTCAACCAAAGTCACATTCTTTATGTCGACAATTGGTATTTCTCTCCAAAGTTAACAGAATTCTTGCACGAAAAAGAGAGGATTATGCAGTTCACAAAAAAAAAACAAAAAAAAGAGCAGAATCAAAATTTTATTACAGTTAATGCTTCGTTTTACTGTATATGACTTCTTGTTTTTATATTTGTAACACTAAAAGTAAATTAGCATAAGTAATTTATTAGCTAGTGTTTGTTCACTAAAAGTGCATTCAAAATAAAAATAAAGTCTACTCACTTGCATTTCAAGTATTTGTACACACACACACAGGCACGCACACGCACACGCACACGCATAAGCACATCCACACGCACAGAATCAGGAGTTCGCCATCCTCGTCGTTGATTCAGGGTAAAGCTGAAAGCGAGCAGATTAACTGATGTTGAAATGCTTACTCAGAATATGTTTTAGTATTAGTCGCTATCTTCTTCAGATATTCTTCCCAACAAGAAGAGAACATGAGTGCTAAAAGCTATGCAAATATTTAGTAAAGGTCCACAATTCAAGAAGTGTAGCAATAATCGATCTGCCATTTCAAATTTGACTATTAAGACTTTGAATAAGTTCTCGCTTTTTTTTTTTTTTTTAAGGGGTCTGTCTAGTAGCTCGCGCCGAAAAAAACGCGATTTTCGTGATTATTTCTTGGGATACTGGATAAAGGTAATGATATAAAAGTTATTAGGCTTAGTAAATACACTCTTGAAATACATAAAAAAAATTTTTTCTTTTATTTTATACATGTATTATGACCAAAAACGTCAGCCAAACGAAACACCTCGAAAAGTAGGTAGGTCCGCCTTGTTGATAAAATCTCGGAGCTGTGTTGTCTGAAACAAAAAAATCAAAGTGCTTTAGGTTTGGTATGACAATGGCTATGTCCCCTATGAATTTTATTTAATTATTTTAAAAAATAAAAAAATGGTGAAGAAAAAACAAAAAATTTTCAAAAAACCGGTTTTTTTTCGCCGATTTTTGAAAAAAAAATATAGTAAAATTCAAAATTTTTAAAAAAAATTTATAGGGGACATAGCGATAGGTTTAAAGAATATGTGGTTTAAATTTCATAAGGATCGGTCAAGTAGTTTCGAAAATTTCATCAACAAGGCGAGTAAAAACGTTGTTTCGAGAAAAACGCGTTTAAATTTTTAAGCGCGCGGTCAGCGCGCTAGAGGTACCTACCTTTGAAGCGTTCAAAAATAATGTTAGAGTTCTCGGATCGTTCTAAAATTTTCACACAATATTTCTTAATATATTTACTTTCGAAAAAAGTAAAAAAAAAAAAAACGATTTTTCAAAAGTGAGTTACTAGACAGACCCCTTAATAGAAGCTTTATTTAAGATATAGAGCAAAAAAACTTTTTACTCAAAGTATTGCCTATTACTAGAGACCACTTTCTCCCATCTTTCTGAAAACGAGGCTATCTAAGAATCGATCCATTCTTTAATAAGAATGAAAGCGCTGCTCAGCCAGACCATGTGCCATCGAACGGAATAGGTAAAAATCGAAAGAGGCTTTGTTAGGTAAATACGGCAGGTAGGGTAGAACTTCCCATTGAAGCGTTTCCAGGTAGGTTTTCACTGGTTTTGCAATATGAGACCAAGCGTTGGCGTGTGACAAAATCACTTTGTCGTGTCTCTATTCGCATAGTGGCCGTTTTTCTTTTAAGGCTCGACTCAAGCGCATCAACTAAAGTCGATAATGATCTTCCGAAATAGTCTCATTCGAATTGAGCAGCTCATAATAAATGACACTCTACTGATCTTACAAAATGCAGAGAAGAAGCTTCGAACCATGGATATTTGGTTTTGCGGAGGATGTTGATACATGGCTGGGCTTACCCCACGATTTTCTACGCTTTGAATTATCGTAGTGTATCCACTTTTCATCGTCAGTCACGATACGGTGCACGACGTCTCTCGGCTTCAATTCATACGGCACCCAATGTTTTTGCTTATGGATCATTCCTAATGCTTCTAAACGTTTTGAAATTGTTAAATTATCTACATTTACGAGGGCGGATCAATAAGTAACCGTGTTAGAAATGAAGACACTATTTTTTCAAAAAATTTTTTTTTTATTTTTCAACATAGTCCCCTTTTAGAAAAATACACTTCTCCCAACGTTCCTGCTATTTTTTTAACCCCTCCAAAAGATAGAATTTCTCGAACTCTCCAACACGCCTCTGTCTCAGCGATGACTTCCTCGTTTGAGCTAAATTTTTTTCCCGCAAGCCATTTTTTCATGTAAGGGAACAAGAAAAAGTCGCAGGGAGCCAGATCGGGTGAATACGGGGGGTGTGGCAGCAATTAATAACGCAATTCATGCAGTTTGGCGGCGACAACTCTGGATGAATGTGCTGATGCGTTATCATGGTGAAACAGCACCTTCTTTTTCGCCAAATGCGGCCGTCTCTCCTTCAATTTTTTGTCGAAGCGGTCCAATAACTCACTGTAGTATTGTTTAGTGATCGCTTTCCCTTTGTCAAAAAAATCCATGAGGTTGACGCCGTTCGCATCCCAAAAAATCGTTGCCATGACCTTTCCGGCCGATGGGACCGTCTTCGCCTTCTTTGGAGCAGATTCATCGGGGGAAATCCATTGTTTTGATTGTTGCTTAGTTTTTGGTGTGTAATGATGAATTCAGGTTTTATCAACGGTGACAACTCGACGCAAAAACTCCTTGGGATCTCGCTTAAATTGCTCCAAACACTGCTTCGAAGTTAACAGCCGCATCCGCTTGTTGTCCACCGTGAGCAATCGCGGCACCCATCGGGCCGACAATTTTTTCATCGCCAACTTAATATGTAAAATATTAATTGCCGTTCCAGTCGACACACCTACGGCCTCTGCTACTTCGCGCACTTTCGTTCGTCGATCAGCGAGAATCATGTCGTAGACTTTTTGAATGATTTCCTCGGTAACCACGTCTGCCGGGCGTCCTGGTCGCTCTTCATCAAAAACGGATGTTCGTCCACGTTTAAATTCGTTGAATCAATATCTAACTGTGGTCATAGATGGCGAAGTGTCCCCATAAACAACATCTAACTTTGCTTTTATCTCCTCGCATTTTTTTCCATCAAAAAACAAAAAGCAAATTACCGAACGATACTGCTCTTTTTCCATCTTAGCGAAAATCGACGAAACACGTTTTACTCGAATGGCTGCCGAATCGAAACTAACCTATCAATCAGTCTGATGTTGGTTTTACCGTCGTTTGATAGATGGCAGCACACGATGATAATACCAACTTCCCTCAGGAACGCCCTCTGTCGTCAAACACGGGTAACTTATTGAACCGCTCTCGCAATATTTTTCCAAGTACTGCTAGCGCCTGACATCGGTCTTGATCAAGTAATTCTTTCAATTCTTAGTCTTCAAATTTTTTCGTTGCGCTAGAACGTTCTTGATCCTCAAATTCAAAATCATTATATTTGAAGCGTCGAAATCAGTCTCTGCAGGTTGTATCTGACAGAGCATTGTCACTGTAAGTCTCAACAAGAATTCTGTATGCTTCAGCTGCAGATTTCTTTTGAATAAAATAGTGCAATAAAATTCCTCACATATACACTTTATTTGTTACAGAAGTAGACATTTTCAGAACCAATAAAAAATTAGTTTGTTCACACTAAAGTGAACTATCATACACTGAAGTTCAAGGTTAAATACAGTATTTTCT
Source organism: Chalcis sispes (assembly GCA_949987625.1). Classification (NCBI taxonomy): domain Eukaryota; kingdom Metazoa; phylum Arthropoda; class Insecta; order Hymenoptera; family Chalcididae; genus Chalcis; species Chalcis sispes. The sequence goes on along the minus strand of OX465094.1, from coordinate 45,660,095 downwards.
TGCAGGTGCGTCAACATTCAAAATTTAATGCTCGGAGTACTGCAGTGCTATCTTTGAAGAAACAGCGAAAACTTATTCAACGACCTAATATTTTGATAGTAGATCAGTGACTCCAAAAATATCTACAGAAAAATTTAGAAAAAAAAAGCGATTTGATTGAAAAAAATTAGAGTCAATGAAAAAGAGTAGCCAAATTAAATGTATCATTTTGAAGTTTATGAGTCTGCCACAGTAATATCAAAGTCGCCATTTTGAATATAATCATACTGGTAGAAGAAAGTTAATTTATGATATCTAAAATTCATATGCATGTTTTAAAGAGAAAAGAATAAAAACTAGAAATTAGCTGAAAAGCGTAGTCATTTTAAATCTACCATTATGAGTTTTAATCTTTTTATTGCAGGATCACGATTGAAGACTTAGAAAACTCTTACAAATGAATTTTTACACAATTTGAAGAAAAAAAATTGGATGTATCAAAAATTAATATTTTAACGCATAAACTTGTGTGCGTTTTCGGCCTCTTCAAATGTTAATAAAACTCATATATCATATCTCAATATAATAAGAATACGAAAATAATGGTAAACGTCCAAACAGCCTATAAATTTTTGTAAATACAGTAAATCATAGTAATATTAATTATAGTCTGACAAATAGTCTGGGAAAATGGTCATAGCATGATTTCAGCTAGATTTTTCTCCGACTTCTCCAAAACCTCTACTAGACTTCTCTCTACCTCTTTCTCCCTCTCTCCCCCTCTCCCCCTTACCCTTTGCCTCCCACCCTTTCCCCCTCTCTTCCCCTCACCCCTCTACCCCTCTCCCCTTCTCCCTCTTCCTCCCTTTCTAAACAAGTTTTTAAATTTCGATACGTTTCAAAGTACAATTGGACTTTGATAAGATTTCATTAGAATTCCCTAAATATTTTTGACGTACAAACTAAAACAAGCTAAAAATTTATTAATTTCTTTTAGAATTGGACATTTACAATTGTTATTTACAAAAGTACAAATACTGTACACTTAGCTTAGAGACATTTAGTTCATTTTTCAGATTAGCCGCATAATTTTACAACTTTTTTTAATGATTAAATTTTGTAAAAGCGCATATTTCTTTGAGTTCAAAGAAAATAACAGTCTACTACATCTACTTCATTTTGAGTTTTTTATAAACAATTTTCGTTTATTTTATTCAAGTTAAAATTAAAGTTTAAACTTGACAGTCTTATTTTAAAGATAAACTTAAACAATGAATAACTATCCTTCTAAAGATATTATTGACATAATATAATTATAGGCATCTTTAATGTTAAGCATGCTTAGTAAACCGCTAAGATTATCAGAAAAAATTTGCAAGCACTCTCAAACAGTTGACCTCGAAATGACCTTCCTAAGGTCAGTTGAGAAATTTTTGAACCATCATTTCATGGTAGAAAAATTACGGTAAAGTTCTTTGTTTTTTCGAAATCCAACATAAAAAAAAAAGAATTTCGATATAAAAATAACCTTGACCATACGTTTTTAAAAATTCGACCTTCATTTGATTTTAAGGTCAGAATAATTTTACAAATATAATTTCTTACATGAAATTTTCCGGTCTTTCATAACCTGACATGAAAAATAGGGATTCCTAATTATAATGATGACCTTATCCTTTAAATAGCCTTAGAATTAGACCTTGAGGTCAAAGTCATAAAAAAGATCTTATGACCCTATCTGCACATTTTTTGTTTTTACTTTTCTTTTATAGGCTAAGTAATTTAACGAATATTTTGATATATAGATAAAAATAACTAGCCCTGTATATAAACTGGGTATCCCGTTTCAAAAAACGGATGCGTATATCTCTAGAACTAAGGTTTAAGAAAAAAAGGTTCTATAGTAAAAACTTTATTGTGAGTCGAAAGAACAATCTATGACATTTACTTTTTAAAGATTATCTCATTTAAATGTTGACCCCGACTACACCGTAAATGGTCCATTCTGAGGGTCCAATTTTGGACGACGTATTCCAGCATAGCGACCAGTATCTCGCGAATGACACGAGTAATGTTGGCTTGCAAAGCGTCGATTGAAGCTGGCTTATCCTTGAAGATCAGAGATTTCGTGTAACCCCAAAGAAAATAATCTAAAGGTGTGATATCACACGATCTAGGCAGCCAATTTACTGGTCCAAAACGTGAAATCAGATTCTCACTAAAATAATTTCTCAATAAGTCTATTGTTTCTCTCGCTGTATGCGAAGTAGCGCCGTCTTGTTGAAACCAAAAATCACCGATACTATGGGCTTCAATTTCAGGTAGCGAAAAATCCGTTATCATGGTGCGATAGTGGTCGCCATTGACGGTTACGTTCTGACCGGACTCATTTTAAAAGAAATATGGACCAATGATTCCACCGACCCATAAACCACACCAAACTGTTGAGAACGACGCCGAATCGATTCGTCACGGTCTTCAGCCACATTCTCAGCTACAGCCGCTATATTCTCTTCACTACGTGCTGGATGTGGTCTAATTGGTCGAGTATCATACAATAATGTATGCTGGGTTTCAAATTTGCGGATGGTATTGGCTATAGTGGTCGACGATGCACACCATACGTTGCTATAAGAGCACAAAAAACATTTCTCACAGAACACTGATTTTTGTAACATAGCTGAACAATTTGGATACGTTGTTGCGGTGTAAGTCTTTCCATGATGATTTGTCAAACAATACTGAATAAAAATTATATTACATTTTGACAGGAGTCACGCCTGATCTGTAAAAAAAAAGCCTATTGAAAATAAAATCTCATAATGAATCACCCTATATATGGCTTTCAAGGTCATTTAAAGGTCAAGTTGGTTTTTTTTTAAATGAAAACCTTTATTTTTGACCCCGGAAAAGGAAAGAGCAGAAAATTTTACGTCCAAATCGTAATGACCTTGATCATTACCTTTGTGGGCATTTCGAAATCAAATTAATTTTTTCAAAGGGAAGTCTCCGCCTTTGGTCATGGAAATGGAAAAAGGCAAAAAACTTATGTGGGATATCTTTTACCACGACATTGTCTATAACCTTGAGCATCACCTTGAAGGCTATTTGAAGGTCAGGTTACATTTTTTTAAAAGGGAACTTAAACTTCTAATCCCAATTTCGATATTTAATAACTTCGATGGCATCCTTCTAACAGTAGACAACTAATGACGGTCCGCTTAGTTTAGTCACGCATGATAAAAAAAATTAAAAATAAAAAAGCAGTATATGTTTTTAATGACATTTTCATTATAAATTAACTTCAACAAAATTAAACACAAAACATATTATTTTTGCAGCTAATAATACTTTTCTCAATAAACAAAGATTGTTTCCTAATAATAAGGGAAGTTTGATAGTCTTGAATTTTGTATTATTTTTGCAGCTAATAATACATTTCTCAATAAACAAAGATTGTTTCCTAATAATGAGAGAAGTTTGATAGTCTTGAATTTTGTATTATTTTTGCCTTGATTTAACATTCTGATAGTCGGCGATCACCTTTAATGAATAACATAGTTTATGACAATCATTCTGAAAGCGTCAATAAATTCTTTTTTGGTTAGTTTCCTTATAATGATTTTGGTTGCCATATAATGATTTCTGTATATTGGTGGCTATTTAGTAATTTCTAAAGTTATAAATAATTTAAATCCACTGTGTCTATAAGTTTATTTAAACGCGAAATCAAGGCATTATTTTAAAAAATTTTCAGTTTTTTCCAATTCTCTTATTCTTAAAAAAATTCGTTATTTATTTAAAAAAAAAATTTATTTGCTTGTTCATTTATTAAATTAAATTTGTTTTTTT
>OX465094.1:45562415-45656064 GCA_949987625.1 Chalcis sispes | reverse complement strand
TTCTTTTGGAACCAGTCAGATAGGCCTGCTCGGGGTGATGTGAGGCCGTTGATCATACCGTCGGCAGCCACTGTGTTTCGAGACAGATCCTTTCTTGTTTCTTCTTCCCGTTCCTGGAATAGACTTTCCTCTTCTTACTGTACCATAAACTTTATTTCATTTTTCAAATCATCTGTTTTCACACTTCTCCTTACTGCTGAGAGAGAGGGCATACTGGTCTCCTGCATTCTCAACTTTAACCTTGTATATTTTCTTTTTTTTTTACTTATTTAGTTTATCTTGTTTTATTTTATTGTATTTGTTCTTATTGTTTTATTGTTATTTTTACTATTATTGTTATTTTTTTATTTTTATTTTTTTGTTATTGATACTTTACTTTTATTACTGTTTGTAAATCTTTAATTGTAATTGTACAATTTTGTATAAATAAAAATATTTATCTATCGATCTATCTATCTATCTATCTCTCTCACTCTTTCTCTCTTTCTACATTTTGACGTACTGGCGTGTTGAATCGCCATAATTGTCACTTTTGGTCTTTGGTTAACCCACACTAGATGCGAGGGGTTGACCATTAACATTGCTGGAGTTTAAATGTATGATGCAGAATCGTTAATGGCTATTTGATTGGCCCTTACTTTTTTGAAGGCAACGTTAACGGACAAACTTATTTGCAGTTAATAAGGAATGAACTCCTAGTTCTGCTTAAAGAAGTTGACTTAAATACGAGAAATAAATTATGGCTACAACAGACGGTGCTTCTTTACATTGGACAATCATTGTCAGAAATTATCTAAATAAAAGATTTAACAATCGATGGATAGGTAGAAGAGATTTCGTAGAATGGCCACCTAGGTCACCAGACCTTACATCGCTTGACTTCTAGTTATGGGCCTTTCTGAAAAATGAGATCTATAGAACTAGACCAACGATAAAAGAAGATATATTGGTGAGGATTCGGAATGCATGTAACATCATACCGCGAAACGTGTTATGAAAAACGATATCGCATTTCCGTAAACAAGTAACTTGTGTATTCGAGTAGATGGAGCAACTTCTGAACATCTTTTGCCTTAAATAGCTCTTTACATCTTACCTCAGCTGAAAATACAGCTTAAATCAATGGATGATCTTGCCTTAACTGGCGGGGTCTTTGCTTGGTCTTGCTTTAACTGGCTGGCTCTCTGTCCGATCTTGCCGTAACTGGCCGGGTCTTTGCTTGGTTTTGCCTTAACGGGCTGGGTCTCTGCTTGGTATAATTTCCTTTTTTTTCGTTTTCTATGGTCAAAAGTAAATTGTTTAAGATGTGCCTTACTGTACAGTCAATGAAATTATTGACTTACTTCTTATCTTGGGAAAATGTCGACGTGATTATCATCAAGAGTTAATGCTGTATGCTCATAGATAACAGACAACATTCTAATGCTGCGGAAGTTTTTCTCGAAAATGGCGCAAATGGAATGAAGAAGATTATGAAAATAATTTTTGATTAGTTGCAGTACTAACTATAGTACATTTGAATCCTCATATAAGTATATGTAATATTTAACGAAATTTAGAATTTTTTAGATCGGCAGCTAGCAGATTCTCAAAAAAAGTAAAGAATTATCTCTACACGTATCATTAAACGAGGCCTTAACGACTGCCGATTGTCAGAAGAGAGTAACATTTTGCCAATAGGCAACGCAGTAAATTATCAACGATGAAAATTTCTTTACTTAATATTTAGTCATGAGACCACGTTTCACAGTACTAGTATTTAGCAGAGTCATAATTGTCATTATTTGTTTCCAGTGAACCCTCATTGGATGCAAAGAATTAACGGCCAACTTCGCTCGAGTGTAAATGTGTGATGCGACATAGCCAATAAGTATTTAGTTAATCCTTATTTTATTGAAGTTTCAGTCAATAGGCAAAATTATTTCTTATTATTTATTGTAAAAACAAAACAAAATCAAATAATCTCAGTTTATTTTTATTGTAAAATGCATAATAAAAAAATATCTTACCTAAAACTGTTGGTAGCATCGATAGGACGAGTGTCAACATCAGCAGCGAGGAGAGAGATGAAGGCTCAGGCGGCTTATCTTTGTCATTGTGTCACACTACTTTTTATTCACATTGTTTTTATTCAGAAACTCATTTCACTACCAACCACACTGATTCGTATAGGGCTTACATTCTAAAGTTATAATTTGTGGCTTAAGAGTTATTGTACATTGTGACGGAGAGTCCGTCATAGGTCGTCAACGAAGAATGTAAGTGTTTACATTCTTGTGCGACCGTTTCCAGGTTGCCAGCTTGTGTAAGCCTGTTTAGCCGCGAAAATGCGGACTTCTCGGAAAAACCGGTAACGTTTGAAAATCAAGCGATTTTCGAACTTGCGGCGACGATCGGCGAGAAATTTTGGAAGCCATGAGGGAAGGGGAGAGCGAGCGGAACAGAGCAGTTACGCTGTGCTCTCCTGCGAGTGAGTTTCCGCTGAGCGCTCCCGTGAGGACAGAGAGATAAATCCCGCAGTTAGACATAGTTTTGTTCCTCTTTGATTAGAGTGAGCGTCGCGAGTGAAGCCAGGCGTGAAGGTGTGCGAGAGAGAGAGAGAGAGAGAGAGAGAGTGAGAAAAAGTGAGGAAGAATTCAAGAGAGCAGTGCGAGGAAGAAGAGCGACGACGAAGAAGCACAGCGTAGCAGTGAGCCGGGAGACGAGGAGATCAAGTGTCAGTGGAAGGCGATTGGAGGTTGCCACCTCGACATTTGAAGCCAAGGATGAGACGGAGGCAGTCAGCATTTAGGCGGACTCACATCGAGGTCCGGCACCCCTTTTCCGAAGGCAGAGCCGCAGGAGCCAGGTGCAGCGGCGCGGAAGGAAACAGCCGAGAGTTCAACGGCCTGCAGACGAGCCTCATGAGCAACAACGGTGAGTGTCCTTACTTATCCGCGTGAAATAGAGAGAGAGAGAGAGAGCGAGAGTGTGTTAGCGGGTTCGCGGTGAGGGTGGCGAGGGATTACCACTTCCCTGCCCTGGGGGAAGCGATAGGCCTCCGTCGGCTGGAGGGACAGTCGCGGCCGGCCGGCCTGCATAACTTTGCGTCATAGAGTGCGAGAAAGAGAGAGAGAGAGAGAGAGAGAGTAAGAGAGATTGAAGTATCGTTCAATTAAAATATTATTTTTTGTGCAAGGCACACAAGGCGCACGTAGCTAAATCAGCTACGACTTGGTGCCTGCGTCACAACATTTAAAAAAGAGCCTCTGGTATAACGATTCATGTGGATTTTTTCAATACTTTACTCTCGGCGACAAAACTTTCAAAATGCTTGTACATTTGCATTGCAATATCTTTACTAAAGATAAAATGCTTCTCGTTGATGAAGAAATAGAGTACGACTTATTCTCAGTGAAGACGCTTTTTGCCTTATGAACACCTTAGACAATGAGAAATTCACCATGAAAAACAAGGAGATACACTAATTGTGCACTAAGCAATGATTAGTCTTAGACTTCTACTCTCACACGCCAACGTTATAGCAAAAACAACAGCGAAGAATCCAATTGCACGTGTTAAAGTGAAATCTTTTACAGCATACAAGAGTATGCTTGGTGATACATAAGATCCTATTGTCTTCGGATAGTTACCAAAAAAATTATCATCGTTCGTTTGAAAAAAGATGCCTTGTTTTACTGGAAATAATCGATTGTACGTAGATGCATAGATGCATTTCATTTGCTATTCTCAGGCTATGGTGTACATTTTCTCAACGAGGAGATTCATATTAATCGTTACAATTACTTTAAAAGACGTTTTCTAACAGCCTTTAATCTTACACCCGATTGTTTCTTACGCTATGCTTCGCATTGAAACTTTGCTCTCTCAGGTAGCGTGCGTACGGAGACGCGATTCGAACAAGCGCTTCAAACTACTATGAATTGCATAGTTTATGCCAAATATGATTGCATACTGGAAATTGAATTGACGCAAGTAAAAAAGCATACTGAATTTCAGTATATGAATCATTCGTGATAATGATATTGGAGGTGTTGGTACATAAGTAAAAGCACCATTCAATTTTGAATACTATTAATATTCATACCACTTATAGATATGTATTAAACGGTCTCCCGTTCATTATTTAAAATTATTGATAACCATATCTAAATTCAGAACATCGTCAAACACAAATATACAACGCAGCATAATAACGGGTAAACTGCGTCGTAGAAGCCAAATGGTACGTACCTAACACACACAGCTATGGGTGACGATAAGCTTTTGTGAAGAAGACTTCAGACCCCACTCTCATATACCAGGTATCCAAAACCACCCGTCACACTTTCTAAGCCATCTAAAAATATTCTTTTTGCCAAAGCAATCTACATCTATTAGATGCGCAACTAAGTTCCTGCTGTTCGTCAATAGATGGCTCTAGCAGTAAAAGCTTGTCGATTTCGACATTCAAAACGTCATGAAGCAAGTTTAGACATATGGTAAACAAATCGCTTTGACACATTAGTGATTTTGTTTTGGCGTCATATACTTTTGGTGATGTGAAAATATCTCATTTTGTGCCAAACAATCGTCATTTGCGGGAATTGTTGCTTTTCTTTTTTCATTCGAAGAAAACAGTGGCTGAAGCACATTGGAAGCTCCAAAACTTTTACGGAAATGCTGTTCCAAGTGAAACAACGTGCCGTGATTGGTCCCGTCGCTTTAAAAACCTTCGGAGACGCTAATTAGAGGCATTGCTCTACGAGTATTCAAACGAAAAATAAGCTTGCTTCAGTATTAAGAGTTACTCACTTAACCATTTCCAAGCGATTGCATGCGTTGGAAATGATTCAAAAGCAGGGAACTTGGGTACCTTATGATTTAAAGCCAAGGGACGTTGAGCGTCGTTTTTTCGTCTGTGAACAATTGCTTCAGCGGTAAAAAGGAAGGGTTTACTTTATCGCATCAAGACAGGAGATGAAAAATGGATTTATTACAGCAACCCAAAGAGAACAAAAGGAACTGCTCGGTCATGCTTCTGCGTCATCGGCTCGACCCAACATTCACGCTGAGAAGGTTACGCTGTGTATTTGGTGAGACCAAGTCAATATTATTTATTATGAGCTGTTGAAACCAAACGGAACCATCATTAGGCAACGGTATCGAATTCAATTGATGCAATTGTGCCAAGCACTACGCAAAAAAAATACAAGCAAAGGCACGAAAAAGTATTTCTACTGCATGACAACGCTCGGCCTCACGCTGCTGGTCTCGTTAAAACCTACTTGGAAATGCTCAAATGGAAAGTCTTATCCCACCCGCCATATTCCCTAGATATTACGCCGTCCGATTATGACTTGTTTCGTTCGATGGCACATACGAGTAGTCTGGCTGATCAGCAATTCCGCTTGCATGAAGATATAAAAAATTGGCTTAATTCGTGGTTAGCTTCAATAAGCGAACACTTTTACCGTAACGGTATTTGAGTTCTACCAGAAAGATGGGAAAAAATTGTAGCTATCGATGGGCAATACTTTGAATGATTCATTTGTAACCAGTTAGTTGCACACCTAATACGTTTTCAAGCTAAAAATAAGCATTTTTCAATAATTTATTGCAAAAATGATTGCATTATTTAATATTTTTATATTTCTGTACGTAATTTAATACATAAAATAAAAAATGTACAATATGTTTAGACATTGATGATTTTTTACATCACTTATTGTCAATTATAAGTCATTTATCATTAAAGAATTTAATTTCATTATTGATTTTCACTAATATTTTTGTACTAATTTAGTATTATTACATTTGTTTCATCTTTTAAAATAGAATTAATTTAAAATGAAGACATTTGATTAATATTTAGAAAAATTTTATTAATTAATATGTAATTCAACTTTAAATAAACGTGCAATGCAATTTGCACTTATACGTGTTCTCGTATACAAATAATTCTCCCTCCTTGTTGACTTTATTTGGCCAGATAAGAAAGGTTTTACCGGCTTGTCTGAGACACGTCCTTTCTGCGTGGGGGTTAAGTCGATTTTCTTTTAGCTTATTATTTGCGAATTTGATATTGCTCGCAGGAACCACTGAACACTACCCACGTTTTAAAAAATAGGATATAAATAGTTCCAAAATTAAAATAATTGTCATAGACTTAAAAAAATGATTTTTCATCTTTAAAATAAAATTTTCTTTTGAATCCAATAAATTTTAAAGTATTACGTTTGGTGAAAAAAAAAGTTTATGCTTCAGAATTGTCCCAAGTTTTAAAGAATAATGTATTAGAAGTTCAAAAAATTAAATAATTATCGTAAGGTTAAATAAATAAATCCTCAGTCTTAAAAGAATCCTGGATTTTAAATGAAATTGATTTGAAATCGCTATGATGAATTAGATAGAAGTTCATGTTTTGGGACTATCCCAAGTTTTGACGAATCAAACATAACAATTCAAAAAATAAAATTATCGTCGCAGGCTTTAATAAATCAATTAACCTCAAAATGATCTTCTATGTTAAGTAATAAAGAAGTTCATACTTCAGAACTGTTCTACGTTTTATTGTAGCAGTTTTTAATGTAGCATACAAAGTGCAAAAATTGTGTGACAGGTAGCAATTCTAGGTTAGGTGCCACCTGCCAGGAGGTCGAGATACGAATTCGCGGCGCTACTGCATGCGGCGCTGTCGATTGCCGAATCGATAGCAGGGCGCGCGAAATCGATAGCAGCGACGCGAGATGAGGTGAAAAAGGACCTTCTTCTCTTTTCCCGCCTCATAAGAAAGACACGTGCCGAGAACGAGAACCCAGTTTCGTATCGCAAGATTCTGGCGAATCTAACTATGCACGCTAAAATATGTGACTACTTATTTTTGTTCGCGTGCATGCCAATGTATTTGATTAATAATAAGTGAATTGCAGTAAACGGGAGGTTAGTTCCCATTTACACTATATAAGAGTTAAGTGTGTGTACGTGCATAACTTCCTGGTTGGCCACAAGAGGTTGCGACCAATCAGCCTACCAGCTGCCAAGCCTTAAGACTGGCCCATACGTTTTGCTGCATGAACATAGCAAGGCGAGCGACGAGCACGCATGCTCAGTGGGTGTTTTGCGAAGAATAATTACGCGAGTCAAAGAGACGACGGATCGGCCCTTTTACATGGGATTTTATACATAATTATTGTGAATAGTATTGATTTTACCATTAAAAAACTTATTACGCATAACGGGTGCGCAGTTATTTAACCTTTTGAAGCATGGTGGTAACCCACGTCACCACCTCAATTTCTTTGGATTTTCGTTATTTACTTTGTTGTTAACGTATTTAAATCAAGTTTTTTGCAATTTCTAGTTACTTTAGAAATAAAATAACATAAAAATATAATTTAATTGACATAATTGTTTATAATAAATGATTCATAAACAAATATAAAAAAATCATGTTTTTTTCGAAAAAATTCATTTTTGAAAAACTTTTTTAAGATATTAGCTTGAAACGCGGTGTGAATAAGTTTTTAGAATCGCTGATTACGAATCCGATTTCAGAATTTTGATTTCCTCAAATCCAAGATGGCGGATACAAAATGGAAGACAAAAAAATTTAAAAATAATTTATTTTAGGTTGAAAATGTTTACTCGGGGGTTTTCAGGGTCGCTGATTACGAACACGAAAAAAAAAATTTGAAAATAGTGTATTTTCGGTTGAAAATATAACAATGACACACTACTCGTATTTTTAAATTTTTTCGACCGTCATTTTGAATCCACCATCTTTGATTTGAAAAAACTAAATTCTAACATCTGACTCATAATCAGCAATCCCAAAAACACCCGAGTAAACATTTTCAACCTAAATTACACTATTTCCTAATTTTTTCGTCCGCTAGTTTAGATTCGTTATCTTAGATTTGAAAAAATCAATATTATGGCATCGGATTCGTAATCAATGACCCCAAAAATCCCTAAATAGAAAATTTCAGAACAAAATAGTGAATAGAAAAATGTATGCTTCAAAGGGTTAATCAACCTTTATCGTTCCTTTCTCGAATACCGCTGTCTTCGCGGGCATATATTAACCTTCTGTTGACACGCAAACTAAGTGGCCGAGCCCGGCTAAGGATATAGCCGGCCCAGGATCTTAGAATAAGGCCCTACATACCATAGGAAGTAGAATCCGAGGAAGATCCGACGTTGTATCGCATTAGCACTGCACGCAAGTGTCATTGCACGACGACTAACGTCCGTCGGCATTCGCAGCTGCATCGAGGAACTTAGCGGCCTGACAGGCACGAAGCTTGCACCTACGCAGTACGCACATGTGAGGAGAGCTTTCCATACATGCTAACTTCCCCTAATAACATTCCCGATACAATTGAAATAATTGTCGTAAGCTTGAACAATAAAAATTCTCACTATCAGACTACCTTTTCTTTTGAAAAAATTTGTTCTATATCAATATGTTTAATGAAAAAAAAATGAAAGCTTTAGGATTATCACACGTTTTGATGATTCACGTGCAAGCGGATTAAGTAGAAAGGAACGATCGGTATATGTTAACACCAGGGACTAGGCTTTAGTACAGCTGGTCCTTGTGTTGTTTTCCACAATCGTGTGTGATAGGGTTAAGATTTAAGTGTATTCAGGAAATTGAAAATAGGATGACGCTCGCGCTATTTAATATTAACGTTAGTAATTGTAGGCGAAAACACAAATAGATTCATTTCAATTAAACTTACTTATAATATTGATTTTAAATACAATAGCTGGTTACAAAAATTTAGATCTCGAAAAATTGAAAGTAATAAGTTTGATTAAGAATAAACTGACATTTGAATACGGCGAGAATAATAAAATTTAAGGTTAAAAATAGTGAAAATAGTGAAATCCGAGCTTTGCAAATAAAAGCAGGCTTCGAAGTTGCTCTAAGTATACTCGTCGAGGTTTCTTCGGAAAAAGCCATTGATTGTATCGTTACACCTGCTGGCGGCAAGACCGCGAGTTTTTCGGCAGCTGGAAAAACAGTGTCACGAATTTCGACAAATCAGAACATTACATCGTCCCTACCCTTGACCTTTGTTCAATTACGTAATGTATAAGAGCGCGGATGCAAAAGTAAATAAGTTGCACCTCTGCTTATGCTCACTATGTGAAAGAGAGAAAAAGTGCACGGTGCGAGATAGTGCACTTTTAGCAAAAATTAAAGGAGCAAAAAAAAGTTCTAAATTTTTTTAGTAATTTTTGACGTGCTGTATCTCAGTAAAAAATGATCGTATCAAGACTTTAAAAAAAGCTTTTAGAAGCTCTAAGATTCTAGTTTCAAAATCTTTAGGGCCAAACTTTTCAGAAGCTACGGTTGCTAAATACTCTGAAGTAATATCACGAAAAGAAAACTAAACAAATTTTTTGCGATGTTTTTCTCGGTCCACGGGAAACTTTTTTCAATTAAACAATCATACAGAGCTGATAGCCTGTTTATTCAGCTTCAATTTCCTTTTTCTAATTTTCCGCTACATTGATTTCTTTCGAAGATATCCAACTTTGAATGCAAAAAAATCGTTTTGTCTTTAACCATTGATATCTTAGCAACCAATGATCGGACAAAAAATTGAAGGGCAGTTTCGGAATCTGGAATAGATTTCCTAAAAAATCTCGTAGCGTCATTAAAGAAGAAAGATTTTTTTCAACCCTGTTATTAAGTTGGAAAAGTTAAAAAAAAAGTCACTTTTTCTGTTGTTTTGGAAAATTGACCACATCTTTGCTAATTTCGATGCAACCGCTAATGTTTTTAAGAATTCTTTTACCTCAATATACCTCTAATAGCTGTGTGAAGTCGGATCGATCCATAAAAAGATTTTTTCTGGCCGATTGATCAAAATCTTCGAAAAAATTAAAAGAGCAAGATTTGTTTTTGAAGACCTTGTGATCATCTTAAAAATGAAAAAAATTAACTGTTTTCAATTTTTCCCACAATCGCTCATCTCTCACTCTTTGAATTTGGATACAAAAAAAAATTATTTCAAAAAAAAATTTGAAAAAAATTTTTTTTTTTTTTAATTAAGATACAAAATGGATCAAGAATTTCAGAAATGGATCAGTAATTTTGTTTCTCTTAAAAAATAATTATGGAAAAATTTAAAAAAAAAAAAAATTTTTTTTTTTTAAATCGAAATTATTGATCCATTCCTAAAATTCTCGATCCATTTTTTATCCTAATTTTACGAATTAAAAATCAATTATATTAATCGTGAGTTGATACCTCCAAGGTATACCGAGTTCTCGTTCTACGAAATTCCGGACAATAAGTTCTGTACTCTATCTGCAAAGCTTACAAGCGTTAAAAAAAAAAAACAGTTTTTTTTTTTTAACTAATCTTCTTTTGGCAAAAAAACCATCCAACAGTTTTTTTCAAAACAAAAATTTGTTTCTACATTGTTAAAAAAAGATTATCTAAAAGTTTTTGTAAACTTTGATTTTTTTTCAATATTTTATCATGCCTAGGCGGCAATTAACCGCATCGCAAGTTACGCAGCTCGTAATTCTTGCCTAGGGTACAATTATCAGAAGGTTAGCGATGGATTAGGCGTTTTGCAAATACAGTACAGAATTTACTGCAAATTTAATCTTTGCAGATAGAGTACCGAATTTACTACCCGAAATTTCGTAGAACGAGTACTCAATATACCTTGGAGGTATCAACTCATGATTAATTTAATTGATTTCGAATTCAAAAATTAAGATACAAAATTGATCGAGAATTTCAGAAATGAATCAGTAATTTTTGTTTCTTAAAAAAAATTATGGAAGAAAAAATTTTTAAAAAAAAAATTTTTTTTTGTTTTTAGATTCAAAGAGTGAGAGATAAGCGATTGTGCGAAAAGTTGAAAACCGTTAATTTTTTTTCATTTTTAAGATGATCACAAGGTCCTTAAAAACATAAATCTTGCTCTTTTAATTTTTTCGGAAAGTTTGATCAATTAGTCCGGAAAAACCATTTGATGGATCGATCCGAAACTTCACAAAGCTATTGGAGGTGCATTGAAGTAAAAGAATTCTTACAAACATTAGCGGTTGCATCAAACTTAGAAAAGTTGCGGTCGATTTTCCAAAAAAACAGAACAAGTGACTTTTTTTTTTACCTTTTCCAACTTAATATCAGGGTTGAAAAAAATCTTTCTTCCTAAATAACGCTACGAGATTTTTTAGGAAATTTATTCCAGATTCCGAAACTGCCCTTTAATTTTTTGTGCGATCATTGGTTGTTGAGATATCAATGGTTAACCCTTTGAGTACATTTGACGAGTGAGACTCGTCATGTGTTTACTTGGGCGAAATTTCTATTTTGTTACATTTATATATTTATTTATATTTTGTAATTAATATGTACTTTCAAAAATATATTTATATCACCAATATAAGCATATTCCAAATAAAATGTATTACTCTTACATATTAATCCATATAGCAAAAAATTAAATCCGTTCCATATGCATAAAAGTCTCCAAATAATTCCGTACTCAAAGGGTTAAAGACCATTGAAAAAAATTTTCCGTGGACCGAGAAAAACATCGCAAAAAATTTGTAAAATTTTCTTTTCGTGCTATTACTTCAGAGTATTTAACAACTGTAGCTTCGAAAAAGTTTTGGCCTAAAGATCTCAAGATTAGAATCTCAGAGCTTTAAAATGCTTTTTCTAAAGTCTCGATACGACCATGTTTCACTGAGATAAAGCTCGTCAAAAATTACCAAAAAAATTAGAATTTTTTTTTGCTCCTTAAATTTTTAATTATCTCTATGTCGTTCTCACGAAAAATAAACTATCTTCTTTTCCATTTACAATTCTTATTATACGCAATATTCGTAACATTTATTATTATTAATTTAATTATTCTACTTAAATATTATTAGGACCTTGAAGTGTTCGCTGTTTCTTCAAAGATGGCAGTAGCAATACTCTGTGTGTAGGCAGTAGCCACCGCAAGTCTTGCCGCTTCGGTAGTGGGCGGAAACATGAAGCGAATATAGAGCCGTTCTGCGCAGCGGCAGTTAACTACAGTAGTAGTACCGTTTCGACTCTCGGACTAAGAGAAGTCTCTGTAATTGTAAAGCAATAAAGATTGAGACAGAGAGAATTCTAAGAAATTCATTTCTTCCTTCCTGAAACGCGTGATCTCGTGAGTGTGAGACCACCGGCCACAAAGATCGTGGCAAGAACCCACAATTGGTGACCCCGATGTGATCGTCAAAGTTAATTACTGTGGCAGAGTAAAAATAATGGAAAGTAAGTTACACGAGGCCGAGGAGATTGTTTATCGCGGAATGAGGCAGGCGCTTTCCTGCTCTTGAAACGGCTTACACTCTGTGTATGGACGTGCTGGCATGCCGGCGTACACACGTCTACAAAGACATCGTCGTTGAGGAAAACGACGTCTTGCGTGAAGCCATCGTCACCGGCGCCTTTGTCATCTACAAGGACATCATCGTCAAGAAAAGCGACATTTGCGTGAAGTCACCGACACCGGCGCCTGAATCATCGAGCTTCGATCATCAACGCGGCAGCTTCAGCAGGCACGTAACAACACGTGCATTCAGGTTTTAAGCGAGCGCGCTAGAGTTTGAAATTCTCAGAAAACGTCCGCCATTTTGGCGGTAGTGTATGCAAAACGCGCGCGGCAGAAGTGTAGATTCGGTACGCCATATTGCAAGTAGTCCTTCGGCCATTTTCGCGATAGTTCAATTCTTATACAAACGCGCGCTGTTGACACGGCAAGCTTTCGTGCCGTAATAAATTCCCGGAACTGCGCGTATTTACAGAGTTTTATGAGTTTTATGAGCATTTTACTGCTTTTTAGAATTCTAACGAATTGAAATTGTTTCTTTTTCTTTATTGTAAGCTTACTATAAAGTTTGATATACTAGTATATCAAAAGCAATATATTGAAAATTCATAACGTGATAAAATTTATAAATTGTTTATTAATAAATAATTTTGTGCAAATGCAGATCGTAAAAAATTTTTTTTTCTTTCTTTTTCGATATAAGTGGTAACATTATCGTTCAGAGGACTTAAATTTAAATTTAAATAGTTTTAGCTGTTACGTGTTCAAACAAATTAAATATAAGACGTTTCGTATAGCTTATCACAACGCGTGAATAATCGGTCGGTGGTTATGAATACTGATGCACATTTTATGTAAATATTTATTGACAAATCGGTAAGGAAGCTTATAGAATTTCTGTACTGCACCAGCGTGTGCAAGATAGAACATAGAGGAAACTCTTACTGAATTGTACAGCACCTGCATGTGCAAGATAGAACATAGAGGAAACTCTTAGTGAATTGTACTGCACCTGCGTGTGCAAGATAGAACATAGAGAAAACTTGGTGAATTGTACTGCACCTGCGTGTGCAAGATAGGTATCGTTTCCTGATTGTCGGGAACGAAAACAGTGTCATGACCACAGTTGAAGAACAGCTTAAGCAAGCTAGAGCTCAGCTTGCCAAAAGGGATATTGAGTTGAGAGCAACACGTACGGTACAGGCTCCTCTTCAGAACGCGGCGATCTATAGACAACCGAAAATTAGTTTGTTTAAACGCGAGGACCCAGCTACCTGGTTCCTTTAGGCCAAAATAAGTTTACGAAATGCCGGCATCATAGCTTCAGCGACTAAAGCTGACTGTATCGCGGAAAAACTAGATATTGAGAAATTACAAACGATCAAGGTTCTTATTGAATTAACACCGCGTTCGATTGATCTCTATTATCGCGTAAAAGATAGGCTCATTAATACTTATAGTAGTTCCTCAGAAGCTCGTTTATTACAGCTGATTCAAGGCGAGGTCTTGAGGTTAGGAAAACCTTCGCTTATCTTAAGTGGCTTACGGGCGTTAGATACTGGTTGTGGTTACTCAGTCGTTTAAGCGGTTTTTTTGAAACTTTTGCCTGCTCCCTGTCGCGCGATTCTGTCGGTTTCGGACAAAATGGACCTGCGCGAACTGGCTAATATAGCCGATTAATATGTGGAAGCGATAGCGATTGATGGTGTTGGAACTGTTTTGGCGGTTAAGTCCAAAGATGCTAATAACAGTAATGTAATTGCTGCGCTCAATGGTTTATCCAAAAATTAGAAAATCTTGAATCACGTATAAATGAGAAACGAAGGTTTCGCTCTAGCTCTCGCGCGAAACAACAGAGGTGTAGTAGGTCGAAATTGCAAGGTAGCAGGAATCGTGGATCTAATAAACTTTATCGCTTACATAAAAAATATCGCGAGAAAGCGCTTAGCTATTATAAACCGTGCTGGTGGACAAGTAAGAACGCGGAAAACTAATTCGACCTTCTCTCGTGGAGATAGTTGCAGAAGGTCTGGAAAATTCAAAGCGTTTCCACGTTCGCGATTCAAAAACCAATCTTGTTTTTCTTATTGATACTGGTTCGGACGTTTCCACTATTCCACTTGATTCTATACATAATAAGAACTCTGTAGTCAATGATCGCAGTGTACTGTTTGCAGCAGACAATACACAGATCACAGTTTTTAGAAAGGTTCGGCTTTCGCTAGACCACGGTTTTAAGCGATCCATCAGTTGGGATTTTAATGTAACGTCAATCCCCTGTCTTATCATGGGAGCGGATTTACTCAGTAATTATGGTTTGGTAGTCGATGTTCGTAGACAACAAATAGTTGATCCATGGTCGAATATTTCATCTATAGGTATCGTTAAGGATGCTTCAAATCTCGACATTAGTCTTTTTGACAAGTCAAGCCTGTATTTTGAAATTCTTTCTGGATTTCCGGAGTTAATGAAACCAAGTTCAACAGGAATTAAGGAGTCATTAGGCGTTTACCATTATATTATTACAACTGGTCCACCAGTTACCGAGCGACCTAGACGAGTGAATTTAGGAAAATTGAAGGCACTTAAAGCTGAGTTTAAGGATCTATTAATGTTAGGTGTCGTGCGTCAGTCCAGCATGAGTAAGCACTTACCAATGCAACAAAAGCAAGCAAGTGGCATCAGGTTTGACAACTAGAGGATCTTCATCAAGAACTGGCTAACACATCGTTAAATAAGTCCCGAGACTAACAACGGAAACAACATTTTTTTTCAAAAATCATTTTTATTCATCAATATAATCTCCTTTTAGAGTGATACAATCTTTTTAACGCCTTTCCAACATTTCTATACCATGTTTATAGAAGGATTTATCCTTTGCTTCAAAATAGGCTTCAGTTTCGGCAATGACCTCCTTATTCGAGCCAAATTTTTTTCCCTGGAGCATTTTTTTGAGATCAGCAAAAAGCCAGTAGTCGCTGGGCGCTAAATCTGGCGAATACGGGGGGTAAGGAAGCAAATCAAAGCCCAATTTGTTCAATTTTGCCATTGTTTTTATGGACTTGTGGCATGGTGCATTGTCTTGGTGAAAAAGTATTTTTTTCTTCTGCATGTGCGGTCGTTTTGCTACGATCTCCTCCTTTAAACGTACCAACAAGTCAATATAATAATCACTGTTGATCGATTTACCTTTTTTCAGGTAGTCAATGAAAATCACGCCATGTGTATCCCAAAAAACAGACACCATGACTTTGCCAGCAGACTGCTGCGTTTTTGGACGCTTTGGGCGGCTTTTGCCAGACATGCGCCACTCAGATGATTGCCAATTCGACTCCGGAGTGAAATGATGTATCCATGTTTCATCCATAGTCACGTATCTACGCAGGAAATCCTTTTTATTGCGAGTAAATAGCGATAAACAGCTCTCTGAATCGTCGACTCGTTGCTGTTTTTGTTCCACTGAAAGCAATCGCGGCAACCACTTGGAAAAAACCTTTTTCATTCTCAATTTTTCATGAAGGATTGTAAATACGCTTCCAGATGATATCTGTGTCATTTCTGCAATCCCACGGACCTTCACTTTGCGATTTTTCATTACAATTTTTAACACTTCACTTACATTTTTCTGTGTAACGGCTTCCAATGGCCTACCCGAACGTTCCGCATCGTTTGTGTCCGTACGACCACGTTTAAACTCAACATACCAACGACAAATCGTTGGTTTGGATAGAGAGGAGTCCGGGTAATGTTTTTCAAGCCATTGCTGGGCTTCTACGGTGTTTATACCCATTAAAAAACAATGTTTTATTAACACACGAAACTCGCTTTTTTCCATTTTTCAAACAAATTACAAAGTGACTTTACTCTAACCTCGATAACTTTGCTGTCTGTGATCCGATCGACGTGAAATTTTTACACGTTTCATGTAAAGGTTCGCACTCTATGAAAACGTGGCCAGATTGGTACTACTAGCACCATCTCTGGGTTAGTCTCGGGACTTATTGAACGATGTGTTATATCCTCGTTCCTGGCAATCTGTGGAAGCTGGAACAGAAGGAAGACACACACATCCATCAGATGACATCCAGCGGCATTAAAATATTTTATACACTTATCTATTAATGCACGAGCCACCACCGCATCAGAAGACACCTCAAATGCTAAGTGACAAGCCTCGCATCCGTTTTGGTAGCACCAAGAAGCATACAAGGTCTTCAAAAAGTCGCGGAACGAACTTTAAACTTAGGCGTCACTCAAAAAAATGATTGAGACGAAAGATGTCGGCAAGTTCTCTCGCTATCCAACCGCGATCTTGGCCGTGACCTTGACTTCGACCTTCAAGCCCATTTTAAGGTCAAGTCTATTTTTTCAAACAGCAACCCCCCATTTTGACACCAGAAATGAAAAGGGCGAACAATTTTACGTCTAAATACGATCTTTACCATTGAAAAAATTTGACCGTGAAAGATCAAGTCAAGGTCAAGTGACCGCCTGGATATCTTAAAAAGTAGGCGTCGCTTAAAAAAGTTTTAGCAAGACGTTGTAGGAAATTATCCAGGTTGTCCCACGGTAATATCTTGATCTTCAAGGTCATATTAAGAAATAATTTTTTTTAAAGCATTCGATAAAATGAGGTTTGCATTCATACCAGCTAATTAAGATCAGGTAGCGTAAAAAAACTCAGATTTGCGTTCATCCTAGTCAAGTAAGGCAAGGTGGTGTGATGCTCAACCAGTAAAGGCAAGGCTATAGTCTACGTCAGCCAGTTAAGGTAAGTTAGTATGATGCCTAGCCAGTAAATGGCACGACAAAGAGCTACACCAGCCAGTTAAGGCAAGGTGGTGTGATGCCCAGCCAGTAAAGGCAAAGCAGAGTAAAGATCATCAGGTGAAGGCAATGTTGAATCACTTTAGTCAAATATCAATCAATTTATTTATTTTAGTAAATGCTCAAAATTTTCTCTTTTAACTGCCGGTCAATGTGCTCATCATCGATGAGGTAGTTAAATGCCACTACAACTTAACGAATTATGCATTTATCATTTGTAAAAATTTCATCCCTTGTTTTCTGCTAAAATCCATCGAGATTCGCTGGTTTCGGTTGATATTCTTTATCTTTAAGGTTACCCGATAAAAAATAATCAAGCGAACTAAGGTCAGAAGATTTGGATGGCTATTCTATTGTACCTCCTCTGCCTCCCTAGAAACACTTCATTTGAATAAGCATGTACACCTCGCCCATAATAAGGTGGTGTTTTTGATCAAAATCATTGTCCAAAATTGCGTGAATCGATGGGATGATTTCGTTTCGGAGTATATCTTGATATTTAATCGCAGTAAGATTTCTTTTAATAAAGAACGGCCCAACAATACTGTTGTTTATAACGCCAGCCCAAACATTCACTTTCCGAGGGTATTAAGTACTGCGAGTATTCAACATCATCGTGGGTTTATATTACTTCAGTACCTAAAGTTATATCTATTGACATTGCCGTTAAGCTCATAGGTAGCTTTGTCTAAAAATACAATTCTATTAAGAAAATATTCAGCAGTTATTCGGGTCATCATTAAGTCACAAAACTACGCATCTAACTGGATCATGTTTAAGTAATTCATGTACAAATTTTACCTTGTATGGATGGAACTTCAACTTTCTTGTCAAAATATTATGCACTGATCCGACACTAATGTCATGTTGCTAATGCAATTTAGTAACTGTACTGTGGCAATCTTCATTGATTGAAAGAGCAACATCTAACTGTTTTTTTTCAGTATTTGCTGTAACTGGGCGACCCGATCTAGGAAACTCTTTTATACTGTCACTTAAATTGAAACGCGTAATTGTCCTTTGTTCTGCCGATATGGATATAGGTTACATTCCTACCCTAAAAGTATCGTCGAATAAGATCTGTACATTTTTATTAGATCTCGTCCTGTTACCATATCCTTTCTTCATAAGAATAATATTCGCTCTCGTTCAGTGAGAGGAACCATGTTACATTTAGATGAAAGAATAATCTAATAGAAAAATTTAAATTTAAGATTACAATATGAGAAGTGATGAGATCGTAAGACCTAAAAATCACGGAAGAAATGATGAATAAAGGAAACGGCTAAATCAACAAAGAAAATGACACGCAGTTCTTAAAAGTATTAAAAAAAAGTCAAAAGTGAGGAGCCAACGTAATGATGAATATTAAAATTGATGAAGTACTCGTATTAACATTTAGTATTGATAAACGAAAGCAAATTAAAGATATTCTTAATTGCATTTTTACGCTCACACGATTATTTCTTTTCGTTGATTAAGACTCTGAAGTCAGATTTTAAGAATTGTAAAATTCAAGATGGCGAATTCAACATGGCGGGCAAAAAATTTTGAATTTATTTAGAAGTGTACTGACAACTTTCCACATGGATTATCAAGGTCGCTGATTACTAATTTGAGGTCAAATTTTAAAAACTTGAAATTTCAAGATGGCGGATACAACATAGCGGATAGAAGGAATAAAGGTCAGGGTCAAGTTCACGGCTGAGATCGCCGTAAGATAGCCAGAGAAATTTCTTGTAACTTATGTCTTAGTAATTTTTTTGAGCGACGCCTACTATTCAAGATATCCAGCCGGTCGCTGCTTGACCTTGATTTGATCTTCCACGGTCAAATTTTTTCAATGGTAAAGATCGTATCTGGACGTATAATTGTCGGTCCTTTTCATTTCCGGTGTCAAAATTGGGGGTTGCCATATAAAAAAATGGACTTGAATTTAAAATGACCTTAAAGATCGAGATCAAGATCACGGCCGATATTCAACCAATCCGGACTTCTTGAAGACCCTGTATAACGCGTATAACAGCACATAGACACTTATTTACACTGCGCGGCGAGGTTAGAGTACGAGGTGTGATCAAAATATAAGGTGACTTTTTATTTTTTATCAAAAATAATCATTTTTTTATCTAAAATTATGTTATCCCCTTCAAAATAATCCCCCTCTAATACAATGCACTTGTGCCAGCGCTTTTTCCAGTCGTCAAAACACTTCTAAAATACACTTTTGGGTGTTGCCTAGAGCTCCTTCAGCAATGCAGCCTTAATCTCCTCAATCGTCGCAAATCTTTGTCTTTTCATAGGCCTTTTCAATTTTGGAAAAAGGAAAAAGTCGCAGGGGGCCAAGTCTGATGAATACGGTGGCTGAGGCATGATGGTAGTATTGTTTTGGACCAAAAAACTACTCACTAGTAACGACGTGTGTGGAACGAATTTCGCTGACACACGTGCCATATCTAAAACATCTGTTAAAATCGATTGGCATGAGCCAAACGATATGTCAAGATCATCAGCTACTTCTCTGATTGTGATTCGGCGATCGTTCAAAATAATTTCTTTCACTTTTTCCACTTTTTCATCGGTTGTTGATGTGCTGGGGCCTCCGGGGCGTTCGTCATCTTCAACGTCTTCACGGCCATCTTGAAAAAACTTATACCAGTCGTAAGCCCTTGTATTACTCATAGCGGTCTCACTATAGGCCTTTGTTAACATTTCACACACTTTACTTCATTTTTTACGCAAAATTTGATAGAAATTCTTTGATCCATTTTTTTCAACAAAGGAAAATCGCCGAACTCATAAAAACACGTCTAACCTTAGCGGCTGCCACTGACAAATTAAACAATGAATACAGCTGAAAATTGTATCATACTTCATGGGTATGTGTACCAAAATAATAAAAAAAAAATTTTTACAATCGGACTCTCCGAACCCGTGAAATTTAAAACGTCCCGTTATTTTAAAAATTCCCGTTTTTTTACCGTGTAAAAGAAGGAAACCAAGTCTTAGGATGCGATTAACAATAAATGTTTATTAATGATACTCTATTACAGAAGACAGAAATACAGCAATCCACCTAACCTCTTAGCATGTGTTTGATATGCACGGCTGCAATCTCCGAGAAGCTCTATATATATGTATATGTATATGTATATGTATATATATATATATATATATATTAGTTATTTATGTACCTTGGGCGAGCCTCGCGTCATTACAGCTTGAGGCAAAATATGTTGTGGATGGATAGTAGGGCCGCAGTCGCGAGCGCAGCGAGCGACTAAGTGCTTAAAAAATTTTTCAGCCTTGTAACCCGTACGAAGACTCTTACTTAGTTAACAGAATAATTAATTTTATTTTGTTGCATATCAATAAAATGCAATTTCGAACCCATACTGAGAGTTCGTAAACTACAGATATCGCCTGCTAACGCATGCACATTTTGTACACACACGCGTACATGTACATGTACATGTAGTGTCAAAAAGAGACAGACAACATAATGTAAATATAAATATAAATTATGAAATTAAAAAAAATAGTAAATGGATTCATATTGAAAAACAAAATTAATTCTTGAACAATTATTATTTATTAAAAAATATAAATTTCTCGAGTATATTAATAAAATATTTATACAAAATAACATTTTTAACAAATGTTTTTTTTATAAGATTTTGAGGCTTATAAATAATATTAATACTATTATAATTAATATAAATACTTTCTTATGTTATTTTTATCATAACAATACTATATCTGTTTAACACATTTTTTGTATAATCAATGAATTTTAGTCCCTTATTTAACATGAAAAAACAGTAACTTTTTTAAATATTTTAAATTTAATTTCTTCACACAAGAAACTTTTTAATCATTTATCTTAATCACAAACAAAATCATAAACTAAAAAATTATCACTTTAAAATCACATAATAATAAATTTTTGAATTTTGCGGGATTATATTAGACTTGGCTTTTTCTATTAGTTTATTTAATTCACGTTTGCATTTTTCATCACTGTCACTATCACTCGTCTTATTTTTATTATTTAATAAGTCGTTCATTTTTATTCTGCTTCTCACACATTAAGAACGAGCATTACCGACACAACAATACATTATACTGGAAGAAAACAAAAGAAAAGCAGAGCCCCGTGGTCGCTTGAATGTATGTTGAGCGAAGGAGAGACCGAGACAGAGATAGGGTGGTCACGTGGGAGCAATGGTGCGCGCGCTCTTATCGCTATCTCGTTCTCTCTCCTTCGCTCAACATACATAAGTCTTATTAAGCGTTCCGAAAATATAAGTTTCGATGAAGACTCACATGCTAGGCTATATGAAGCGACAAATACATAGCAGTGGCGCTGTTAACTTTTTTTTCTCTTGGAACGTATACAGCCTAGGAAGACGTATGGAATGTCTATACAGCCTAGAAGGACGTATAGAAAAATGTTTATACGATCGAGGAGGCGCTTGCGCGTATGGAAACCATTTACACGCTGAGGATGCTTCGTAGGTAAGAGTCGCCGTACGGGTTAGTAGGCTGAAAACACACATACATATCGGATGTCGTGGGTAACACTGCTCGACATACGCGCACGTATGAAATTCACACATACCACCGTATATATAATTAACAGTATATCAGCGTTATCAGCAAGATTTTGCTCTCCTGGCTAATACTCAAATTGAGCAACTGTATGGTACTCAAATAGCTAAGTATTCTTCATACCTTTTTGAACATACCTGTCATGTTAACTATCGATAATTTCAAAATATTTCGAAACTGTCAATATCAAAAAAAGGTATATTACAGCCACAAATGTATTTCAACAAATTATCAAATAATCTTAAAAGTTTAAATATTCGGTTATTTAAATTGGCTTATACCAACATATAATCGTGCTATTGGTAAAACTAATAATTAGATCAACCGAGATATTAGTAAAAACAACAATTAGATTATAAGCAAAATACTTTTCCACAGTATTGAAACAAAATATACAAAAACATAGAATCTTCAAATTACTGCAATTTTAATCTTAATTAATTAATATAGGTCTAGCCTTTAAGTCGTTAAATTGCTATTAACTAAAAAAAATATATTATGGAATCATTAACTTAATTTAAAATTTTTAATTTAACGTCAACATTAAAAATAAAGTTTTTCTTTTTAATTGTGTGATGTAATGGGAATTAAAATAATTACACCGTTGTTTCTGGTTAGTACCAGGAGGTATGCTTTATTATACAGTCTGTCAAGTAAGGGCGTGGTCGACTCCGCCGACAAGTAATTAAAGATTTTGCTCTAATTTCTTCGCAAACCGATAGAGGAAAGCTTTGGCCTTGATGCATTATCAACAAAG
Organism: Chalcis sispes; assembly: GCA_949987625.1. NCBI lineage: Eukaryota > Metazoa > Arthropoda > Insecta > Hymenoptera > Chalcididae > Chalcis > Chalcis sispes. Next base: position 45,633,543 of record OX465094.1, on the reverse strand, counting down.
ATTCAGTTGTCGTTGATCTTTTGAAAGAGAATTACGTTAAACGCCATGAGTGCTAAGTACGCGTCGCGCTACGAGGCTGTGTTCCTTTGCATCCACCCGAAAGGTCCCAAAATGTCGCAATCAGCAGGAGGACAACGATCCTAAACACCGCAGCAAGCTCTGTACTCAGTGGAAGGCTCAATCTGGCATCGTTACATTGGATTGGCCGTCGCAGTCGCCCGATGCAAACCCTATTGAAAATGTGTGGGCATATATTAAACCGAAGCTTCGTGGAAGACGCACATACACTTTAAAGCAGTTGTCTTACGAAATTCGTCGGATCTGGAGATCATTGCCACTAGAATACGCCGTCAAATTAGTAGAAAGCATGCCTCGGAGATGCCAGGCAATTATCGACGCCGGTGGTGACTGGACACATTATTGACCAAATTGCATCATTGTTTGTAATGTGTACAATGTATATATAAATATGAAAGTTTCATCAAATAAATTTTTTTATAAATTAACACGACCACGCTCTTACTTGACAGACTGTAATAACCGTAACAAAAAAATACAATTCAGGCTTGATGATAGATACGTACGCGATCCGCTCTAGGCGAGGCTCAATCTCCAACTAAACTGTTTCGTACATGTGTAATCATTAATATATGCGCACTTATACATTCGCATACACCACAAATTAAAATGTGGATAACATTATGAATAACATTAAACTTTCAAAAGATACGAGGGCGATTCAAATATGATCGAGACAAATGCTCTGACACGTTTATTCACTATCGAAAAAATTTACAAAAATTTACAGTTTTTCTAGGTTCTCTCCCTTACAAGTTACGCATTTTGTCCACCTTTTCGGAAGCTTTTTGATGCCGGCATCGAAGAATTCCTTGGGCAACTCGGACAGCCATGTGCGCACGAACTCCTCTACCTCGTCGTCGGTGTTGAATATTTGACCTCCAAGAGCTTCTTTCAGTGGTCCAAACATGTGGTAGTCGCAGGGTGATAAATCCGGACTGTAGGGGGGGAGGGGGTGTTCCAGTACCTCTCACCCTAATTTCGATAATGTATCGAGCGTGAGACGCAAACTTCCAATCACGTGAATTTTTGCTCGAAGTTCAACAGTTTAGAAACCCATCACGCCGTTATTTTGCGATATTAAAGGTGTTCGTGGATGATAGACTCTACACTACTAATACTGATGCCGAGTTCAGCCGAAATGTCTCGAACATTCATCCTACGGTCCTCCAAAATGAGTTGTTCTACGCGGCAAATGATGTCTGGTGTGATGCTGATTCGCGGTCGACGATCATGCGGCTCATTCGCGACGGTTTCGCGACCATCCTTGAATGCTTTGGTCCATTTAAACACAGCAGCTTTACTCAGGCACTCACTACTGAACTGATTTCGCAAACGCAGAAAAATTTTCGTGTTTTTAACGCCTTCCCACACTAAAAAACGAATGACAATACGTTGCGCAACGGCGGTCGGCACTTGACGTTCACTCATGGTCGTAGCACGCGCACTGTTCGTAAGGGACCCAGCTATCGCATACTCAAGCCACGACCTTCAAAACATACATGCGCGCCATCTACAGCGTCTGTCTCCATCATATTTGAACCGCCCTCGTACATTTTTTAAACGTGATTGGGGCGAAGAGAGTCTTGCATTTTTTAAAGTTTGATTTCTACACGGTTAGTAGCTCATCAGGTTCAGTATGTTAGGTTCAGCCTGCAGCAGCTGAAAAAAGCTATGCTAAAACCTAAATCAGGCCCCGTGACGATAAGAATATCAGATTGTTGTACAGAAATTAAATGTTTTCTTTCAGGATACATGACAAAATTTAAGAAATAAAAATAAAATCAAAGAGATCCCGTAATTTTATTTTCAAATGGATAATTTTATTAAAAATGGAAATACTGATCAGCAAAAAATTACTTAAATATTTTCATAAACAACTTTGTCTGCACAGAAAGTCATAACTTTTAATTAATTATTTGAAAAAAAAATGATTGTGTTGCGCGCCTTTTTAAATTAACGTAAAAATATAAGGCATTCTGTTGCGGGAGAATCTAGAGGTAAATATATCTGGTGCTAGAATTTAAGACTCAAAAATCTTAGTCCTGCAGTTAGGCCCTAATATTTTTAGCTTTCCTCAAGTTAAAGAAACTCTTTTAGAGCTGCATCATCTATTTAGGCATCAACTTGGTCAAGTAAGATTACACCGATATGAGAACTTGAAATGATAATTGATTCTAAGAGGTATCATTTAATTACTTAATAAGGAGATAAGGTGAGCTAATGAAGATTAAATATGCAAAATGAATGACAATATTCATCAGACCATAATACTCTTCATTATTTCCAATACTCCCTATATCAGAGCAGGAAATCCCAAAATATCAGTTTAGATAGAAGTGTCATCTGATTTACTCTTAAGAATTAAAATTAACTAGTTTGAAGAGTTTTATTTTAAGATGTTTATGAATTTAAAATAATTTAACTTACGTTAGGATCAAATTTCAATGAATGAGCAGTTAGAAAGGCAGCTTTTCCATTGCTTAGAACCACAGAAAATCCTCCAATTAATGGTGAATACTCAATGGCAACAATAAATGTATTATCGGTTAATGGAGTAGCTAATGTTGACATTTGCTGATCAATGCTAAAAGGGATCCGTCTTAAATCTAAAGTATAATCGCGATTTTGAATTCCATTCCATTTATGGCGATACACCATACAAGTTTTTGTAGATATCATTAGCTCATCACGAATGCAAGTGAAAGAACTTATCCCTCCATCAATCCATACACACTTATCCTAAAAGAATATTACAAGTATTAGTGGAGATAAAAAATATATTGAATTTTTAGATTAAGAAAAAAATGAAAAAACCAATACTCTAGATCATATGCTTTCGATTATGCAAAATTAAAGTTTTTGTATGTAATATTATCCTAACAATATTACTTTTTTTAGTTTCTTAAATCATATTTTATGATAAATAGTAATATGAAAAAATTATTATTTAATTAAAACAGTTACATATTTTAAGCTTTAAAGTAGCTTTATTAATACTCTGCAATCAAATGAATACAAATTGTATTAAAAAAAAGTTGGACATCTTTTATTAATGTTTCAAAAATTAAATCTAATTTTTTTAGATAGTTTACTAAAGTTTTCATTGTAAAACAATTTTGTTTTACATAAATTATTTTCTTACGGTTAGTAATGATTCGTGTGGTTGTGACGTCCCGTGGACGCCACCGAACTATATTCATAGCTCGGTTTACAACACTGCGAGCAACCGCTGACGCTGTGTCGGAATTGCGCGACTGACAACCTGCAGCCCACCATGCATTCACATCTGCATCAGCTGTTTTACACCATCGACGGCTTCGCTGATGCACTGATCAACAGAATTTGGCTGTCAGCATCGTATTGGCCACAATATCAGGTCATACGATACGAAGACTAACACTATTGGTCAAGCATCTGAACTCATGACAAAAACCAAGGATATAACACCACAGCTTCCTGTCACACTAAGTTCTTGACACGAAAGTCTCCGAGGCGACGGAATTATCGTCGACTGACGTGACGCCATACTTAACTGTACAGGACCCATCAAAGTAACCCGGCATCAGTGTATAGACATTACAGATAACATTTTTAGTGATTTTGTCTCGGAAAACCCGTGCAGATCAAGTTTAGTGGAAAAAAACGAATCGTAGCTGGCGACTGATAAGATCTCCGAGCCCTCGATATCCATAAAGATCACCACTATCACATCAATAACACTTCGGAGTTCACAACTACGGAGCTCTTCAGATCCATGTCCCAACCAGAGTAACATGCCGTCAACTCATCTATCATAGAGCTTGCAAAACTTCTTTGGAGACGTTTGTAAGCGTTTTTCAACTAATTATATTAAAATACGTTTAATATTATAATCCAAGATTTGTATTGACCGCCTTATCTATACAAGCGTATGTAGTACGCGCAACGCGATGGCACCCTAGCGCGCTAACCCGTATCGCGTACGCGCATACAAAAAGAAAAAGTTCCTGACACTCATAAAATGTACTTAATACGCTTTTAATTTTAAATTTTATATGTATGTTAATTTTTGAAGATTGATACGAGTGTTTGGTTATTTTTGTCAAAAAAAACCCAGAGATAGGGCAGTTAGGTAAATTTGTTTATATGCCCAAACCGCCTTAATCAGTGTGCGATTTTTATTATTTCAACATTTGTCAACCAATTGTAATTCGATAATGTTAATTCACTTTTCTTCAAATAAACATTAACGAGAAATTTAAATTCACTAGTTAACACAAATTATTTTCTTGTACCTTTATAATTAACCATAAGTCACTAGTATACTGGCTTACCGGCCCAGAAGAGAGCAGTCTATGTTAAATATTTCAAGTTCCAAGAAAATGGTATTGTTAATACTAGATAGCTTTTTTCAATTATAAAAACAAAATATATGTTAAATTGTACATTGACCTAAGTATCCAAACCATTTTATGTAAATTTAAGGGGCTATACCAGTGTAAACGCTGAAAATTTGGGTGGTTTTCGGAAATTTTTTAAAAGAAGGATACTTTATGAAATATTTTAAAAATATAACAGCATATTAAGCAGTATTTAAACTATATTCCCTAATTCTTTTATCAAAAAATATTGAAAAATGAGCGACTTATGCGCTGTTTTCGGAGGCGCCAAAAAAAAAGTTCCCCTACTACTGCCACGATTCCGGCCGAACGAGTAGCTGAAACCAAAAAAAAAAGTCGTTAAACAAGAAGGTATTTCCTATACAATGTTGTAGAATTTTCGAAAAATATCAAAATTTAACAAAACGGCGTAGTTATTAAAAAAAAGTTTTTTTTTGGTCAAAAATATGGTCGCTTTTTTTAATGTCAAATCGTCAATTTTCATCCAATCAAAAAAATCCTACGTTATTGTAGGATGAATATTTTCAAGAGTACTCAGTTTAAATTTAAAGTCAATCGGATAATTGCTCTTTGAGTTACGGTGGCAGCAAATTTGAAAAATCTCATTTCGAGAAAAACGCGTTTACAAGGTAGATGGAGCAGTTTATATCTGAAAGCAGTTACTCTTCAAAAGGCTGCCATTCGTAAAGTATTAGAGATACGGCCTTTAAAATTTCATAGGATATTCTTAAAAGTATAAACTGTCGAATAGGACAAAAAAAATATTGATTTTTTCAAAGTTTCACACTGGTATAGCCCCTTAAGGGATTATTTTTGTTTTTTTTTATTTATTTTATTTATTTATTTATTTTATTTATTATTTATATTTTTTATTTAATAAACAGATTTTATAAATTACGGCAATAATTTTCTGGTGTGATAAATTTTAAAGCAAGGTTCAATGCATATATATTTAGAACATACACGGTACGGCAGCATAACTTCCTTTTTTAAAATACGCGATATTCAGTCGGTTGATGTGGTGGCGCTAGTGGTCTCGTTTAAGAGGCGGGACTATAAGATTTTGTCCCGACATAGTTTAGTCACCATCATGCGTTGCAACAGTGAGGAGCGCGCTTTTGCCGTTGAGGCCAACTTTTCGAGCGGATCTTCTGTAATCGCCACCTAGCACGCCTTTCGGAATCACTTTAATTTAGCTCCGTTGGCCCCTGTCCCGGACTGAAAATCAATTGTTACGTGTGTCACTACGTTCAAACTGCAAGTGCGACAAGATGAACTGAAGTGCTTCGGCCCATTAGATCACCTGAGGACATTGAGGCAGTGAGAGCTTCAATGTTGCGATCACCACGGCGTTCTGAGCGCAAACATGCGTCTGTCCTTGGACTTTCCGATCGTTCTGTGAGGAGAATTCTTCATGATGATCTTCATTTCCATCCTTACAAGATGGCGATTGTGCACGAACTTTCTGAAAGTGACTTCAATTCCCGGATGAACGCATGTGAGGTTCTTCTTGAAGTCGTTCCTGAGGACGCTATTGTTCTTTTTAGTAATGAAGCCCATTTTCATTTGCGTGGATCCGTGAATAAACAAAACATGCGCTACTGGGCTGACACCAACCCTTGAGAATTGCATCAAAGGCCTTTGAATTCACCTAAAGTCACAGTGTGGTGTGTAATTTCCTCAACTGAAATTATTGGTCCCTGGTTCTTTAAGTGTGGTTCCAACAAGACGGTGCAATGGCACACACTTCAAGAGCATCTATGACTGTTTTGAAGGAACACTTTCCAGAGTGCCTCATCTAAATTAGTAAAGATTTAGAGTGACCGGCCCGTTCTCCCGATTTGGCGCCTTGTGTTTTTTTTCTATGGTGTTTTTTTATGGGAAATTCCGTGTTTATGTGAACCGTTCAAGGACCCCACAAGATTTGAAGACCAGCATCCAGGAAGAAATTGCCAATATAACGCCTGTTATGATGGCAAGATTCATGACAAACGCCAGAAATCGGTTTACTCAGTGTATGGAAAATCGGAGACGTCGCCTACCTGATTTTACCTAAAAACTTTAGGTATGAGTCTACATTATAAAAAATAAATAAAAATTTTCTGATTCATACAATGGATTTTATTAAGATTTGAAATAAGGAAGTTATGCTGCAGTACACTGTACATTACATTCATACGCAGATCGAATCCTTCTTTTGAGCATGTTGCATAAAACGCGTTGACGGAATAAAGATTTATCACTATTTTCAGCTCGGATTTTTCTGGGAAAATGACGTCCCTTTAGTCAAATATTAGACGTTACAAATGATGAAACTTCTTGAGAATCTATTTTTAAAACTACTCTTACCACACTTAATCGAAAATCAGGAAACGAAATTGCATTTTTAATAAGCATTTTGAATAAGCTATGGGCATCTATCAAAATTAAATCAATAAAATGCAAAATAATTTTTTTTACCATTTCATACATTTTCTAATAGTCTTTGTTAGAGATAATTTTAATAATCGCCAATCGGTATCATCGACTTTATCTATATTTTTGTTATAATCATCAATACAACTTGGCTTATTTTGTTTTCCTCGTTAATTTTGTAATTTTTCTTATCAGTAGTACAAAATTTGGCTTCATAAATACTTGTCACTACATAGACTTCCTTCTTATCCATCCATTTGATTACCAGCCAAGTATCGTTGTGGGCAAGTTTTATTTCGTCGCGATTTAGGTTTTAATTAAGAGTAGGCATTACTTTTCGATTTTGTTTATAGTTTCACATAGACCAGTATCGTTATCATACAGATATTCTGCAAGTTGCAAGGACGTGTACTAATTATCAGAAAATAATTCGCACTCTTTGTTACAGTAAGGTTGTATAAAATGTGCAACAATATCACCAGAAATGCCTAAATCAAATTTTTTATATTCGGTGTCTGAGTCAGTATATACTGTAAAATTAAGAAAAAATCCTGTTTCACAGTCCACTAATTAAAATAAATCGATTTCTCTTCAAAACGAAGAACCATTTGAATTCTAGCCTCCCTTTCTACAAGACTAAACTTTCATCGATGCAAAGTTATTTTCCCAACAATAATATTTAAAAAAAAAATCATTAGTTTAATTTTTTTCAAAGGATGATTAAAAACTTCTTTATTATCAGAAAAATGAAGATATCTTTGAAATTTAAAGGTTTCTGTTATAAGATAAGCTTTCGCTAAATATTGGAGTATACAGCAGAGACTCTGGCTCTAATAGTCTTTCAATTGTCTTTTCACAAGATGTCTCATATTTATCGATACAGCAATAAATATTATAAATAGACTACTCCTCTCCCGGCTACCACGTGAGGCACCGCAGGTAGCACCCTGACAGCACCGATCCCAGCTACTACGTGAGGCATTGCGAGTAGCGTCCACGCGACCCTTACCTATTTCTGACTACCCCGTAAGGTATCGCAGGTAGCATTGCCGTAACCGCTTTCCATCCTCGCTGTTGCGTGAGGCATCGTGGACGACTTTCGGCCACTACGTGAGGCATCGCAAGTGGCACTCTCTAGCTCGTTTCCTGTCCCCGCTGTTGCGTTAGGCATTGTGAAGGGCATTCCGACTTGTCATTTTCACTGGCTGCCCCGTGAGGCTTCATGGGCAGCATCGCGTCACCGGCCCGACCGTCTCCCGCACCCTTGCGACTGCGCGCGCGTCGTCTACCCGCATTTACGTTACGCGGAAGATCCTACATCTGCACATGTGGAAAAATAACTTTAATCCAACAACTTCAAAATTTTCAAATCAAATATATATTGATTATCACTTGAACAATTAAAAAATTTTTAGCATCTAATATAAGAAAATGATTTATGAATATATTTCTGATCTGCTATTTATAACTTTGCGAAATCGATTTATAACTAAACTAACTTAGTAAATAACAACATTAATAACCTTCAAAAAATAAATTTGTTTATAATTACAGGCGTTTGCAAACAAAGTAATATAATTTTTCTAAAAAAGACTAGCAAAAATATGAGCGGTATCAGGTATGGGTAAAAAGGGTGAGGTGGGGGAGGGAGCGTAAATTTACTTTGAATTATATTAAGAACTTGCGAAAATATTGTAAGCATGAATGTTTCCATCTAAAAACAAAAATTAAATAAGCTTTTTCTGATGCACCACTATGCTGGCTTTCCGGCCTTCTAAGGGTTGATTTCATTTATAAAGTAAGTCTAGAAAACTAACTCACAAGCGGACGAGTAGTTTTTTCATAAACCGATATGTTTGTTAAGAACCTAGCCCTCAACCTTTTGGATTTGGTCATAAGAAACTGGCAACCCTTAAGGTTTTGTCCGAACAAATTGGCATCCTTGGCGATTAACCGCTCTTTATTCCATTGACTTGTCGTCGCTTAACGTTAAAAAAAGTAACACAATGCAAAAATAATGTAGTATTACACAACGTTACTTAAGAGGTTACCCCCACTTGCGACTTTGAAAAAATCGATTTTTTGTTAATTGCATTTTTTTGAAGTATAAGTATCTGAGAATATGACCTGGAAATTTCAAGTCGATCCGAACAAAATTGACTGAGATATGAGCGTTAAAAGAGAAGAATTAACTGAAAGAATAAACTAAAATTAAAACTTTAAAACTTTAAACGCGTTTTTCTCGAAATGGCATTTCTGAAATCGATGACCAAGATTACTCAAACATTAATGAACCGATCTTCTTCAAATTTTGCAGGCTTATTTAATACATAAAAATGTAGTCTTTAATCGTTCCATTTTTTGTTTCGAAAAAAAATGGCCGTTTTATAGCCAAAAAACGGCCGTTTTTTTTCGTTAAAATCGAACCATTAACTTTGACTGTCCGCCATTTTGTGAAAAATAAATATTTTTTTAAATCCTTCGATTAAAGACTAGTTTATACTTATATTTAACTAAATCTATCCACATTTTTTGTTTCAAATGATCCACTTCGCCGCAATGTTGGTTACCGCAAACCGTATAAATAAAAACACTATTTTATTGGCAGCCATTTGCCACTTAACAATGTAATATTTTGCAATAAAAAAATTACTGAAAGTTCTTTAAGATGTATTATTGAAGATGATATTAAAATCGTTTAAAAAAGTTTTGTAGTTGTCTTTAAAAAAATTCATGAAAAAAGGCCTTTTTGTTGAGCTACAAGTTGGGGTAACCCCTTAAGCAAAAGTAACGTAACGTTACGAAACGCAAAGTCAACTCGACAAAAAAGAAAAAGAAGAAATCATTAATAATAAATAAATAAATAAATAAATACAAAAACGAGCCGTTACATAAGGAAATACATAACGCAAAAATAACGTAACGTTACATAACGCAAAATAACGTTACTCAAAAAAAAAAAAAATAGCATTACTCAAAATAAAATAACATAACGCTACTCGAACAAAATAAAGTAACGCATGTACCGTTACTTAAGCAGTTTTTTTTTTGCACTCCGAACTTCTTTTGCTACGCGAACTACGAATCGCATGTTAGAGCACGATACTAATATCGCAAGAGACGAGGAAAGGCAAAACGCGTTACAAGAATTTTTAAAAGCACAGGAACAAAATAGAAGCGCAGAGCTCTCAGATTTAACGCGATACTTAAATACGATACACATCAGCTTGCCCATTTAATAATGCAAGCAACATAAACCTTCTATTGATGGCAGTAATATACCCGTAAAAGAATTAATTAAAAACTTTGATAATAGCTGTACTCTCCTTACAGACGCACTGTAACCACTATTTTTGAAGAGTGTTATAGCGCCACTTTATTTCTGGCAGAGCCCGGAAATAATCAAATGGCGCAGATTTCCAGAAAGTAAAACAATAATAGTTACACCGTAGAAAGCATTTTACACCCTTAAAGACCTACAGACAATACGTGGTAGGATTGCTAAATTCGTACATGAAACGAAACGAGACAGTAAGATGATTTCACGGACGTTTAACTTCCATAGTAAATAACGTCGTAGCATTGAATCGAGACAAATCTATAGACGAAGGCTCTAACGATCCACGTAGAAGGCTTAAATCCTTAGCGTTGTAAAGATTTATCAGGAAACTTCTTAACGCCATGTGAACCGGTGTAGTATGGGCAAACCCGCAAATGCTGAATGCCGAGCTAGAGATCGCATTGCAATATGAAAAATACAAACTATACCAAAAATGCGCGCTCCCTCAAGCTAGATATATTCTTACTATTAACGTACATCTCAAACTTCCCCCGAAAAATCGATGTAATAATATTCCCTTCAATAGAACTTAGTCTCCTCAAGAAGACCGTCCCATTACTCTGGACCCGTACAAAGCAACTAAAACTCATCCAAACACGGTAGACTTCAACTTTACTTCAGTTTATACCTACTACAATATCCCACATCACTACGCTGCATCCGATGAGCACTTCTCCCGGTCTACCGTTACTGTGGACGCAAGGCTAACTGCTCCTGCTCCATTAGCTTACGAACATAACCCTAATCCTTCAAGCATACTTAGAAGACTAGAAATAAATTCAATTTCTAAAGCCTTAGACTTTCTATAAGGATAAACTTCTTTATCTATTTATGTAATATCCATACCATTACCATCAATATCCCATCCTGCAAAGAAATACATTAAGGCAAAAATGGCAATGCTGTAACAAATATGCATCAATAAATATGTAACTGTTTTTTTGATTTCCTTATGCAAACCGCATATGTATTGCCACATTTTTAAATTGCCGATAAATTTAATAAACTGCATCCAAGTGTCCTCGTACGAAGTCGCGCATAACCGCTAGTCTATACATACAGGGTTTCCAAAAAGTCCCGGACCAGTTGAATAAATTGAAACATAGGTGTTACTCAAAAAAATAGTCGAGACAAAAGTTATCGAGAATTTCGTTGGCTATCTAACAGCGACCTTGGCCGTGAACTTGATCTTGACCTTCAAGCCCATTTCAAGGTCAAGTCCATTTTCTTAAATAGCAACCCCCTATTTCGACACCGGAAATGAAAAGGGCAAAAAATTTTACATCTAGATACAATCTTCACCATTGAAAAAGCTCGACTTCGGAAGGTCAAATCAAGGTCAAACAGTGACCGGCTGGATATCTTGAAAAGTAGGCGTCGCTCAAAAAAATGTTTCAGCAAAACGTTGCAGAAAATTGCCCTGGCTGTCCCGTGGTAATATCCTTATCTTCAAGGTCATATTGAGGAATAATTTTTTTAAAGCACACGATAAAATAAGGCTTGCATTCATACCAGTTAATTAAGGTAAGGTAGCGTAAAGAAACTGAGATTTGCGTTCATCCGTCAACTAAGGCAAGGTGGTGTAATGCCCAGCCAGTTAAGGCAAGGTGGTATGATGCCCAGCCAGTGAAGGCACGACAAAGAGCTACACCAGCCAGTTAAGGCAAGGTGGTTTGATGCCCAGCCAGTAAAGGCAAAGCAGAATGAAGATCATCAGGTGAAGGCAATGTTGAATCACTTTAGTCAAATAAGAATCAATTTATTTTATTTTAACAAATGCTTGAAGTTTCCACCCACAACTGCCTGACAATATGCTATGCGGTAATAAAATACTGCTACAGCTTGACGAACTATGCCTTCATCAATAGTAATAATTTCATCCCTTATTTTCTGCTGGAGTTCATCGAGGTTCGCTGGCTTCGTTTGACATACCTTATCTTTAAGATAACCCCACAAAAAATAATCAAGCGGACTAAGCTCAGGAGATCTGACTGGCCATTCTATTACATCTCTTTTGCCTATCCACCTTCCTGGAAACACTTTATTCAAGTAAGCACGTACACCTTGCCTATAATAAGATGGTGCTCCGTCTTGCTGGAATAACGTTTGATCAAAATCATTGCTCATAATTGCGTAAATTACTGGGATAATTTCATTTTAGAACATGTCTTCATATTTAATCACAGTAAGATTTCCTTCAATTAAGAAGGGCCCAACAATAATGTTGTTTATAACGTCAGCCCAGACATTCACTTTCTGAGGGTAGTAGGTACTGCGAGTATCCGACATCCACCTTGGGTTTATATCACTCCAGTACTTGAAGTTATGTCTTTTGACATTGTTATTAAGCTTAAAGGTGGCCTTATCTGAAAATACAATTCTATTGAAAAAATATTCATCAGCAGTTATTCGGGCCATTATCAAGTCACAAAACTCTACGCGTCTAACTAGATCATATTCAAGTAATTCATGTACAAATTTTACCTTGTATAGATGGAACTTCAACTTTCTTGTCAAAATATTATGCACTGATCTGACACTAATATCATGTTGCTGATGTAATTTAGTAACTGTACTGTGGCAATCTTCATTGATTGAAAGAGCAACATCCAGCTGTTTTTCTTCAGTGTTTGCTGTAACTGGACGACCCGATCTAGGGAGATCTTTTATACCGTCACTTGAATTGAAACGCGTAATTGTCCTTTGTTCTGTCGATTTATATATGGGTTACATTCCTACCCTAAAAGTATCGTCGAATAAGATCCGTACATCTTTATTAGATCTCTTCCTGTCACCATATCCTTTCATCATAAGAATAATATTCGCTTTCGTTCAGTGAGAGGAGCCATGTTATATTCAGATGAAGGAATAATCTAATAGAAAAATTTAAATTTAAGATTACAATATGAAAAGCGATAAGATCGTAAAACCTAAAAATCACGGAAGAAATAATGAATGAAGAAAACGGCTAAATCATCGAAGAAAATGACACGCAGTTTTTAAAAGTATTAAAAAAAATCAAAAGTGAGGAGCGAACTTAATAATGAATATTAAAATTGATGAAGTATTAACATTTAGTATTAATAAACGAAAGCAAATTAAAGATATTCTTACTTAAATTCTTACGCTCACACGATTATTTCTTTCCGTTGATTAAGACTCTGAAGTCAGATTTTAAGAATTTTAAAATTCAAGATGGCGAATCCAGCATGGCAGACGGAAAATTTTGAATTTGTTTAGAAGCGTACTGACAACTTTCCACATGGGTTTTCGAGGTCGCTAATTACTAATTTGAGGTCAAATTTTAAAAACTTGAAATTTCAAGATGGCGGATACAACATAGCGGATGGAAGAAATGAAGGTCAGGGTCAAGTTCACAGCTGAGATCGCCGTAAGATAGCCAGGGAAATTTCTTATAACTTATGTCTTAATCATTTTTTAGAGCGACGTCTACTATTCAAGATATCCAGCCGGTCGCTGCTTGACCTTGACTTGACCTTCCGAGGACAAATTTTTCGAATGATGAAGATTATATCTGGACGTAAAATTGACCGCCCTTTCCATTTCCGATATCAAAATTTTGGGTTGGTATTTAAAAAGATAGACTTGACCTAGAAATGACCTTGAAGGTCAAGATCAAGATCACGGCTGAAGTCGCAGTTGGATAGCCAAAGAATTTTCTACAACTTCTATCTCAATCATTTATTCGAGCAACGCCTACGTTTTAAGTTATTCAACCGGTCTGGAACTTCTTAAAGACCCTGTAGAAATACGTTAATGCAAAAACGGCAATGCTATAACAAATTATTTTACAGACACTCAAAACACTTGGTAATTAGGAAGGCAGAGCTTATAGTGTAAAAAAGAACAACAAAAGTGCGGAGATTGTGACATACGCGGTTACTTGCATGCATTTATTACAAACACGTTTAGGCTCCGCTGCCGCACGTAAGTAAACACACTGTTCTTCCAAGAAAAATTATATCAATTTCTTTGTCTTATGAAGTGAAGTAAAAGCTTTCATTTACTTATTGTACCTAACTTCAATTTTTTAAAAACATGAATGAAATTTGCTTTAATTTTACTAGAAAATATAATTAGTTTTCAATTAACCTGTAAAGAAACTTTTTTTTCATTGCTTAATGCTTTCTGATAAGGTAACATATATTCAAATATAACGATGAGACAGATATGCACAACTTCTATTACTGTATAGATGTAAACCCTCACTGGTTTAGGGCGATTAAAAACCAACATCGTTGAAGTTTAATGGTCTCGTGTAGTATAGTAAATGAGTATTTAATCGGGCCGTACTTCTTTGATGATAATGTGCCCGGTCAATTTTTTTGTTAGGTAACTTAATAAATATTGTTAACGCTGAAAAACCGACAACGAGAGAAGATATGAAAAATCAAACCAGGAGTTGTTGTGCTGCTGTATCTGTAGAGGTATTGCTAAAAACTATTTGCAATTTTCAAAAAACAATACGATTACCTCTTCAAGAAAATGCTGTGAACTTTAAGCAATACATTCTTAGTTAATATTTCTGGGATAAAGAATATTACGAGACTCACGATATAAATAAGCATCCTTAAACGAAAGAGTCAAGGGGACTCAGTAAAAACAAGCTCCCCGTAAAGTGAGAAAAGAGAGGACTTACGGTATAAACAAGCATCCTGTTACGTAAAAGGCAAAAAGAGTCACAGTATAAACAAGCGCCCTGAAACGTAAGAGGCGAGGAAACTCGTAGAAAAATCAAGCACCTCGAAACATGAAAGGCGAGAAGACTTGAAATGATCATGATACTTAAGCTCAAAATGATGGTCAAGAACGTATTTGGATGTAAAATGTTGTGTTTATTTAGATTCCGGTATAAAAATAGAGGATTTCATATAAATATACTATTTGACCTTGATATGGCCTTAATATTTGCATAACTTCATATCTGCTACTGGTATAAAAATATAAGGATTTTATTGAAAAAATTAACTTCACCTTGAAATGACATAGATAGTCATGATCAAAGTAATGCCAAAAATACCAAAAGTCGTCCCCTCCAAACTACAACTTTTTTCTGAAACTTTTTTTTTATAGGATCCGCAGTTATCAATATTTTTTGTATTGATACATATATATTTGTATTAATTCAAATGGCTCACCCTGTGTATGTGTGTGCGTGCGAACGTGCGTGCGTGTTTGCGTGAGTGTTCGTGTTTTTGTGTGTGTTTGTATGTCTGTGTGTATGAAGAAAAATGATTTATGATGAATTTTTGTATTCTTTTTTATTTTTTAAAATTATTTTAATTTTTTTACTAATTTTTAGTTTTTTATCATTTTTATTTTCTATATTTATTGGGAGTGTGAATAAGTTCCCGACGTTTTTTGTGAAAATAAATCCTTTATTTAAAAAATATAATAAAAAAACCAATAAATTAAAGTATTGCTCATCGCTGGAGATTACTTTTTTTTATCTTTCTGGCAGCATTAGAATTCCATGTCAAAAAAACGACACTTCTTTTGCGGCTATCCACGAATCGATCCATTTTTTCGTTTCTCCATATAAAGTGAAGTGCTGTTCAGCCAGGCTGTTAGACATCGATCGAAATAAATGGTAATCCAAAAGTGCAATGTCTGGAGAGTACGACGAATAGGGTAGGACTTCCTATTTCAACGTTTCCAGGTATGTTTTGACCGGTGACGCGAAATGCGGCTGAGCATTATCATGCATCAAAATCACTTTATCGTGTCTTTGCTCATATAGCGGCCGTTTTTCTTTCAATGATCGCCTCAAATACATCAACTGTCGTCAATAGAGATCGCTTGTAATGGTTTAGTTGGGTTGGAGCAGCTTGTAATAAACTACCCCCAGCTCATCCCACCAAATGCACAGCA
This sequence comes from Chalcis sispes, assembly GCA_949987625.1. Lineage (NCBI taxonomy): Eukaryota > Metazoa > Arthropoda > Insecta > Hymenoptera > Chalcididae > Chalcis > Chalcis sispes. The sequence goes on along the minus strand of OX465094.1, from coordinate 45,617,436 downwards.
TGAGCTTGGAACCGTGGATATTCCGCTTTGGTGTTAATGATACTGCTTCGCCGGGCTTAACCCACGATTTTTTACGCTTGGGATTACTGTAGTATATCCACTTTTTATTACCCGTCACAATACGATGTAAAAACCTTGCCTTTTTTGTCGTTGAAGCAGCTGTTCACACAGCTGTGACAAGACGCCGTTCGACGTCTCACAGCTTCAGTTCGTACGGCACCCAAGATGCTTCCTTTTGTATCATTCCTAATGCTGTCAGACGTTTCGAAACTATAGTTCGATCAACTCCTAATGATTTTGCAACATTGGATTGCGTCTGACACGGATCTTCAGCAAGTAATGTTTCCAATTCTTCGTCTTGAAACTTTTTGGTGCACCAATGCGTTCTCTATCTTGAACCTCAAAATCACCATTTTTAAATCGGTTAAAGCAATCTCTGCATGTACTTTCCGACAGAGCATGATCACCATAGGTTACTATAAGAATTCTGTGTGCTTCAGCTGCAGATTTCTTCTGAATAAAATAATGCAGTAAAATTCCCCGCAAAAACGGTTTATTTGGCATGAAATTCGACATGTTTTATGCTAGAAAAAAAAAATGTTCTTTATAGGTTAATATAAGACACGCACTGATTTTAAACATAGGTTATAGAACTTTAATATAGATGCATCATCATCTTGAATGATATACACAAAATTTTTGTACCGCCATCAGACGGTGAAACGGCGAGAACTTATTCACACTCCCAATATATTATTTATTTATTTTAATTGCTGATGGAAAATAAAATTTAGTATGGTAAATACGAAAACAAGGTGTAATACATAATGTAACTTTACATTTATCACATCCCATTCTGCTTTGTGATCTTCTTTTTCTATCATTTTGCATAGCACACACTTTCTTTTCGTAGCAAATGACGCAGGGAAATGTTTTCCGATTAGACGATTAGGGTTTGCATTTGGCTCGTCTTCGAAGCCAAGAATGGAAGAAACAATTTGATGCGCAATTAATTTCTCGCTGTTTCTCTTGATAAAAATGCAACTATATTGTAAGAATTGGTTACAAACGAATCATTCAAAGTATTGTCCATCGCTGGATACAGCTTTTTCCCATCTTTCTGGCAGAGCTCAAATACCTTTACTGTGAAAATGTTCGTCGTTCGAAACTTTCCACGAATCAAGATGATCTTTGATATCTTTATATAAGCGGAATTGCTGATCAGCCAGACTATGTGCCATCGAACGGAACAAGTAATAATCGGACAGCGCAATATCTGGGAAATACGGCGGAGGGGGTAAGACTTTCCATTTGAGCTTCCAAGTAGGTTTTAACGGGTCCAGCAACGTAAGGCCGAACGTTGTCATGCAGCAGAATGACTATTTTGAGCCTCTGTTCGTATTGTGGCCGTTTTTCACATAGTGCTTGACTTAATCACATCAATTTGAGTCGATACCATTGCCCAATGATAGTTTCGTTTAGTTTCAACAGCTCATAATAAGTAACACCGACCTGGTCCCACCAAATACACAGCATAACCTTCGAAACGTGAATATAAGGCCGAGCCGACAACGTAGAAGCATGACTGGGCAGTCTCCATGATTTTTTTCTCTTTGGGTTGCTGTAATGAATCCATTTTTAGTCCTTTGTCACGATTCGATGAAAAAAAACCTTCCTTTTTTGCCGCAGGAGCAGTTGTTCACAGGCAAAGAAACGATGCTCAATTTTCCTTGGCTCCGAATTCTAAGGAACCGAAGTCCCCTGCTTTTGAATCATTAACAACGCATGCAGTCGCTTGTAAATGATTTAGCAGGTAACTTTTAGTAATAATTTTCCATTTGGCATGGATCCTCGTCGAGCAATGTCTCCAATTTAGTGCCCCCGAAGGTTTTTGGCCATCCTTCAAGGTCGTCAATATCGATATAACCATCTTTGAAGCGATGCAACGAATCCCGGCACGTTGCTTCACTCAGAGTAGCATCTCCGTAAACGTTTTGGAGTTTCCGATGTGCTTCAGCCGTCGTTTTGTTCGAATAAAAGGAAAAAAAGCAACACTTTCAGCAAATGACAATTATTTGGCACAAAATAAGACTTCTTTATACAATCAAAAATATATGACATCAAAACAAAATCACTAATGTGGCAAAGCAATTTATTTAACATATGTCTAAGCTTGCTTCATGATGTTTTGGATGTCAAAATCGACAAGCACTTACTGCCGGAACCATATATTGACAAACAGCGGGAACTTAGTTGCGCACCTAATACATTTATCTTTTGTTGAATCTAAGTCTATAACCTTAGCTAAAACTTTGTTAACACTCGTATTAAATGTAAAATAGTCTGTTAATGAAAGTTCAGAACTCAACTCTAAATTGTTTTCCTTTTCTTTTTCCTACTATTTATAGAGCTTTTAAGAGTACAGATTTATCATGGTTTTTATAAAGCTACGTAACTTGTCTTTTATTTGTTCACGAAGACCCTTCTTCAAAAGATAATGTGGTTTACTCATTTCGCTATGACATACCGCATTTATTTCACTGCTTTTATTGGTAGCTTCTAATGTAACACATCGTTCAATGAGTCCCGAGACTAACCCAGAGATGGTGCTAGTAGTACCAAACTGGCCACGTTTCCATAAAGTGCAAACCTTTACATGAAACGTGTAAAAATTTCACGTCGATCGAATCACAGACAGCAGAGTTATCGAGGTTAGAGTAGAGTCACTTTGTGATTTGTTTGAAAAATGGAAAAAAGCGAGTTTCGCGTGTTGATAAAACATTGCTTTTTAAAGGGTAAAAACACCGTAGAAGCCCAGCAATGGCTTGAAAAACATTACCCGGACTCCTCTCGATCTAAACCAACGATTTGTCGTTGATATGCTAAGTTTAAACGTGGTCGTACGAACACAAACGATGCGGAACGTTCGGGTAGGCCATTGGAAGCCGTTACACAGGAAAATGTGAGTAAAGTGTTAAAAATTGTAATGAAAAATCGCAAAGTGAAGGTCCGTGAGATTGCAGAAATGACACAGATATTATCTGGCAGCGTATTTACAATCCTTCATGAAAAATTGAGCATGAAAAAGTTTTTTTCCAAGCGGGTACCGCGATTGCTTTCAGTGGAACAAAAACAGCAACGGTCGACGATTCAGAGAGCTGTTTATCGCTATTTACTCGCAATAAAAAGAATTTCCTGCGTTGATACGTGACCATGGATGAAACATGGATACATCATTTTACTCCGGAGTCGAATCGGCAATCATCTGAGTGGCGCATGGCTGGCGAAAGCCGCCCAAAGCGTCCAGAAACGCAGCAGTCTGTTGGCAAAGTCATGGCGTCTGTTTTTTGGGATACACAAGGCGTGATTTTCATTGACTACCTGAAAAAAGATGAATCGATCAACAGTGATTATTATATTGACTTGTTGATACGTTAGAAGGAGGAGATCGCAGCAAAACCACCGCACATGAAGAAGAAAAAAATCCTTTTTCACCAAGACAATGCACCATGCCACAAGTCCATGAAAACAATGGCAAAATTGAACGAATTGGACTTTGATTTGCTTCCCCACCCCCCGTATTCGCCAGATTTAGCCCCCAGCGACTACTGGCTCTTTGCTGATCTCAAAAAAATGCTCCAGGGAAAAAAATTTGGCTCGAATGAGGAGGTCATTGCCGAAACTGAAGCCTATTTTGAAGCAAAGGATAAATTCTTCTATAAACATGGTATATAAATGTTGGAAAGGTGTTGGAAAAATTGTATTACTCTAAAAGGAGATTATATTGATGAATAGAAATGATTTTTGAAAAAAAATGTTGTTTATGTTGTTAGTCTCGGGACTTATTGAACGATGTGTTACTTCTATGCGATGTAGAAGGTTCACTTGATGTTGAAGGTTCATCAGATGTAGAAGGTTTAGAAAATCCATTACAAAGTATTTTTGCAAAAATCGTTTTCATTAGATATAAAGCGTTCTTTTTTACGATAAACTTTTCTCTATTTTTAATCTATTCTAAGCAAAAAATTTCTCTGAATTTTATTGAATAATTGCTTCTTTATAATCAGAAAATGAGTAGGTCAGTTTTAGTTTAAATATAAGTAATTCCACTTTATTACAGTTATAAGTGTTCTCACTATTTTATATTCAAATGAATAATTCATTATATTCCACCTTAAATAACTCAATTTTAGAAGATTCAAAATTAAAAATAAATAAAAATATCAATCTCTCCCAAGTTTTTTAAATCTTTAACAGATAAATTATTTATATTAGTTACAATGATTTATATTAATGATTTATATTATATATACATCCAGCAGATATACTAGGTGAGTGATTTATCTTAGCAACGTTATAACTTCCTTCAAAGGCGTTATTTCAAAGAAAGTTACAAACAAAACTTTTAGGGTTCCAAGAAGATCAAATGATATTAATCTTCAATTTAATCTTGGCTTTGACCTTAAAGATCATTTGGAGGCCAAGTAGATTTTTTTTATTAGAAACCCCTATTCTTGACCTTGGAAATGAAAAGAGCGAAAAATCTAAGATTCCAGAAGATTTTCGATAATGAACAAATTCAAGCCAGACTCGGTTTACGGGAGTTCTCGGAGTCATTGATCATAAATCAGTGGTCAAATTTACTGAATTTAATTTACGCCTTTATAAATTTTTAATCTGGTGTTAAATTTGTAATCATTTTGCGTTGCAAATCTAACCTCGGATTGGTGATCAGCGACGCCAGAAACCCTTGTAGACAAAATTTCGTGAAAATCGCTTGATTTTCAAATGTTGTGTCTGTGATCTTGAATTGTAAATCTTTCACCGTGATCATGTACCTGGAAAACCCTTTATACGATTTTTCGTATCCGATCAACAAACTCTACCATTATCAGCAGTTTTAACAAGTATATAAGTTAAAACGCTCAGATTTCTTAAAAGTGTTCTCAGATCATTGGATATTTAATAGTCATTTTGCATGGATATTCAAAACTGAATATTTTTTTCACGGTGCTCAAAGTTTGTATTATTGTTAAGGAGAGGTTCTCATCTAGCGACCCAAAAATTACGTGATTTTCGCGATTTCTTTTCTCATGGAAGGAAATAAATAAAGTAGTCAAGTTTTTTGGTACTTATTACGTATGTTATTAACTACTTTTACAAATTTTTTTGAACAAAAATACCGAATAGTTTATTAGTTATATGCATTGAAAAATAGTCATCGAAAAGAAAGACACCTCCACTGGCGGCAAGATAACTCATCCAATTTTTGTCTGAAATCAAAAAATCAAAGTTTGTTATAAACTAGAAGACATTTGCTGGATCTTGAACTAAAATCACGAAGAAAAGTTAAAAATTAACAAAATGGCGGACTTGCAAAAAAAAAATATTTTTTTGCACTTTTTATTGCTCTAAGAAGTGCAATAACAATAAAAATAATCATTGTAAAATTATGATTTTAGGTCAAGATCCAGCAAATTTAATTACCTTTAAAATAAAAAAAAATTCATCTCGATATCTATAATAGTTTTTGAGATATCTTGCCGCCCGTTTGAAAAAACATGGTTTCGAGAAAAACGCATTTAAAGTTTTAGTACGCGATTTAGTACGTAAAAAGACGACTTCGGTTTTTTGACTATAACTTTAAAAATAAATTGAATTCGGCAAAACGGGTTTCACGAGCGTATTCTACGAGACATTTGCCAACTTTTTAAGCAAAAAAAAAATCGATTTTTGGGTCGTGCTTGATGAGAACCTCCCCTTAACAGATAAACTTGTAAATTTGTCCCATTCCATTTTTTACCTTAAAAGATTTTTACGTTTTTTAAAATAATTACTTTTATGATCGAAGGCTATTCCATTTAATTAAAAAAATTGGAATTGTTTTAATTTATGGATAATGTCTAAGAACTATTGATAATGCTATTGCTTTCTATGTTGAATTTTTCTCTGATATGCCATGGTCACGTAGTTTTTTTATTAACTCGTCAAACAATTCACCCCTAAAAAAACTGTACAGAAAAAGAAAATAAATTGCCAATAAACCTCCACTGGTAAAATTAATGAAATTAACGTTCTAGTTCAGGTCGCTGTAAACCCGCACATTAGTATTCAACAAATAATTCAAGATTCTGGGATTCCACAAACGAGTGTATGTAAAATACTAAAACATAATAAATTTCATTCCCTTAGTATTAGTTTACTTCAAGAACTTCATGGCAATGATTTCCAGGATCGTGTGTCTTTCTGCCAATGGGCACATCAGAGAATACATAAAAATCCGAATTTTTTTCATCAAGTATTATTTTTTGATAAGTCCACTTTAACTAACCATCTTAATGTTAATAGGCATAATATGTATTATTGGAGTCTTAATAACTCTTACAAGGATGCGCCAAGTTGGACGTCAGCGGCAATAGTCTGTCAATGTTCACTGCAGAATTATTGAAGATCAACTTATGGTCCGGTATTTATTAATGGAATATTAAATAGAGAAAAATATCGAGACTCATTAAAAAATGTACTTCCAATATTGTTTAAAGATTTAAATTTGGAAGTATGGCAAAATATACTTTTAGCAAAAATTAAAGGAGCAAAAAAAATTATAATTTTTTTGGTAATTTTTGACGGGCTGTATCTCAGTGAAAAGTGGTCGTATCGAGACTTTAAAAAAAGCATTATGAAGCTCTAAGATTTTAGTTTTAAGATCGTTTGATCAAAACTCTTTAGGAGCTACGGTTGTTGAATACTCTGAAGTAATAGCACGGAAAGAATTTTGCAAATTTTTTGCGATATTTTTCTCGGTCCACGGGCTCAGGAAAATTTTCAATTTAACCATCATACAGAACTAATAGCCTGTTTATTCAGCTTTAATTTCCTTTTTTTTAATTTTCCGCTACATTGATTTATTTCGGAGATATCCGATTTTGAAAGCAAAAGGATCCTTATGTCTTTAACCATTGATATCTCAGCAACCAATGATCTGACAGAAAATTAAAGGGCAGTTTCGAAATCTGGAATAAATTGTCTTAAAAAATCCCGTAGCGATATTTAAGAAGAAAAATTTTTCTTTAACCCTGATACTCACTTGGAAAAGGTTAAAAAAGTCACTTTTTCTGTTGTTTTAGAAAATCGACCGCATCTTTGCTAATTTTGATGAAACCACTAATGTTAAGAGTTCTTTTACCTCAATGTACCCATAATATCTTCGTAAAGTTTCGGATCGATCCATCAAACGGTTTTCCCGGACCGACTGATCAAAATTTCCGAAAAAATTGAAAGAGCAAAATTTATGTTTTTAATCTTTTCAGGACGGGTCACGTCAATAAGCGTTTTCGCATGACCGGGTAACGTCAATAATGTGAAATATACCCGTCCCGAAAGGGTTAAGGACCTTGTAATCATCTTAACGGAAAAATTAACTGTTTTCAAATTTTTCCACAGTTGCTTATCTTTCACTCTTCGAATTTGGAAACAAAAGAGAATTTTACAAAAAAAAAAGATTTGAAAAAAATTTTTTTTTTTTAATTTTTTCCAAAAATTTATTTTGCTCAAATTTTGATAGTTCTTGTCAACCGCCGGCATTTGCATTACTCAAAGCATACCACGTGGAGGTTGCACGTTCGGAATTACGCTTCTTTTGTGCTTTCACACTGTGCGTCTGTGATTGTGTGTGTGGGGTTCTTGAAGAGCAATGAGACCCCATGGCTCGTCAGTTCCACAGTATTTTATGACTTCAAACTTTGTGTGTGCGTGTGCGTGTGCGTGTGTGTGCGTGCGCGCGCGCGCGCGCGCGTGTGCGCGTGTGTGTGTGTGTGTGTGTGTGTGTGTGTGTGTGTGTGTGTGTGTGTGTGTGTTTTAGTAACGACTGTTACCACGGCGACTCCGAATCACCGCTTGTAGTTTTTCAAGCATATCCATGATTCAATTTCGGATCATCAACTGAGGAATCCCCGGCCAAATTGCAATCGAAGCCCGTTCGAGTGCAGCCAAATTTTGTAAATTTGAGTTTCGCAATCAACGGCCCACGATATCTTAGACGTGCTCAATGGGATTGAGATCAGGACTCATTGTAGGATGCCTTGATAGAGTTATGTCATGTCTCTCAAAAAATTGACGGGTAATGTTCTCGGTATGAGGGCGAGTATTATCCTGCATAAAAATAAATTCTTGGATGTTTTTTCGTCGTCGTAAGACAACAGGCCTCAAGATCTGGTCGATGCAGCGCCTAGAGTTAAGGTTTTCGCAGACAATAACTAAAAGAGTTCGCCATGACTGCGAAACTCCAGCCCAAACTATCACTGATCCTCCGTTATGAACTGCAACGGGTCGGACAAAGTTTTTCGGAAAACGCTCTCCCTGACTATGACAAACTCGAGGTATTTTATCGTTACCGTGCAGACAAAACCGAGAGTCATCTGAGAACAGGACATTACTCCATTACCTCGTGTTGCAGTTAACGTAATGATGAGCATACGCTAATCGAGCTCTGCGATGTGCAGATGTTAACATTGGCACACAAACAGACCTTCTCGATCGCACTCCAACTTTACAAAGACGGTTGCGAACCGTTGACCTTAAAATTTTTCGCGGCCACCGTCGTTGTTGCTGTCGACGATTTGGGAAGTGCTGCGCGACCACATTCGCAGCAACGAAAGGTTCTTGGCAAACACGTCGAACAATGGCGCGATCGTCCCAAAGAGTCGTTACTCGGTGTCGACCTTGTCCAGCTCATCTCTTAAATTAATTAGTTTCCAGGAAACGATTGTAGGCACGAGACACGACTGACGAACTAACGCCCAGTCTATCGCCGACCTCCCGATAATTGTGCCCTTCCTGGACAAGAGTCACGAGCGGCGCGACTTGCGATGCGGATAAATGCCGCCTAGGCATGATAAAAATATTGAAAAAAAATCGAAGTTTACAAAAACTCTTAGATGATTTTTTTTTAACAATGTGGGACAAATTTTTAGTTTTGAAAAAAACTGTTGGATGGTTTTTTTCACGAAAAGAAGATTAGTTTTCAAAAAAATTGTTTTTTTTTAACGCTTGTAATCTTTGCACAGAGAGTAAAGAATTTACTGCCCGAAATTTCGTAGAACGAGTACTCGGTATACTTTGGGGGTGTAACATCGGAGTCTGAACTCAAACATGTAGCTTTGGCCTTTCTTTTTTTTAAGCCTGGACATTGAAGTCCATGGGCTTGGGGTGGCCGAAGGAATAAGAGAGCAGGAAGATACTAATTAAATTTTTATCGGATAGGTGTGAATTTCGGGATTGAGAATGCGGCAAGCCACTACAGGCTTGTCTATTCTCGGTAGAGGACCTAGAAAATGATATTTAGGAAAAAGTCGAAGGACACTTTTTGTTTAGTCCAGCGACTTTCGGAAAAAAATAGACGACAGAGAAAGAAAAGAATGAATTTGAATTAAAAATACTTTTATTTCCTTCTTAACTCATTTTTACTATAACTCCTCCCTCTCTCTCTCTGGTTTATTCTTCAAGTTGGTGGAACGATGTTGTTGAACTGGGGCGCGGTCGGCTCGTGGTGATCCAGACTGGGGCTCTGCCTGCTGGGGTCTTCTGATGTCCTTCGATATGGGGCGCAGTCGGCTCGTTGTGATCCAGCAACGTATCGTCGGCAATCCGCGCGGTCTGATGGTGATGGTCAATTGAAAAAAACTCACGTAGAATGCGTCTCTGCATGTCAAGCTTGCCCTTTTATGCACTTGTACAGAAATGATTCTGCGCCAATCAGATGGCCTGAAATTAGCGCGCGGTAGGCGCTAATCTCTTATCTTGAGCGTATTCCTCTTAATAGGGAGAGCGAGAATTAGAGAAAGAGAGGAGATTCTTTTTCTACAATTTTTACGCATATTCGTTATTTATTATTTGCGGTAATTAAATGTTAAAATAAATTAAATAGTTGCATTCTATTTAAAATTTAACGCACATTACAAAAAAGAGCGAAGTTTTTCGTCGCATTTTACGCTATTTGCGTTGTATTTTTTTTTGCAATGATCTTAAAAACGAAAAAAAATATAATTATTTAAATTAAAAATGATTGTCACTGGGAACAAGAATGGCAACTTTAAATTATCAAAAGTAATTAACAATTACTAGATTATTGAGAGGAAAAAAAAAGAAAACTAATGCACAATAATAGTTAAATAATTATTTTTTTTTAATTACAATCCATACTTAATTTTTGAATATTGGTCACGAAGTGTCGGTTAATTAATTAATTGATTGACATTATTCCTAAATAAAATTAGAGAGTTTTTTATTAATATTCCTTGAGTTTTTGCGTTGACTGTACCATGCGCTATGTTACTTTAATTAAATTTTAAGAGTAATTAATTAATTATTAATCTAGGGGAATAGTAACAATTATTACTTTAAGAATTAATTAATGATTGATGCAATTTCAATTATATAAATTAAAAAAAAATATACGGCAAGAAAAATTACAATTAGATATAATCATTTAAAATTAGTTTTAACCTTCAAAGAAACATAAATTCTATCGCAAAATTAAAATTCCTGGTACATAGAATATGCAGGAAAGTGAAAATAAAAAAAATTTTAATTCCCTCAAATATAAGAGTAGTGAATATTATAACGCTCAATTTAACATAATGTCAAAGAAATTAATTATTAATGGGAGGAAAATTAGGAAATAAAATTAATATGACACTTCATGAAAATTTTAACATTCCACAAGAACAATGATTTTGGGGGTAATGATAATAGTTTAATTTCTACACTAATGTTCGGTTATTAGGTCCAGAATTGAGTATTTTTTTTTATTTTTACAATGACGGATAAGCAACCATTTATTTCGCTCAATTATCTTATTAATAATAAATAAAAGCAAAAAGAAATCCTTTCGGTATTTTATAAGGAATAAGTGAGTTTACTAAATAATTTGTTTTAGCTTTTATTTAGAAATACAAAAATTATAATGATAAATTGGAGGAATTAGAATAATTGAATTAACACATCGTTCAATAAGGCCCGAGACTAACAACGAAAACAACATTTTTTTTTCAAAAATCATTTTTATTCATCAATATAATCTCCTTTTAGAGTGATACAATCTTTCCAACGCCTTTCCAACATTTCTATACCATGTTTATAGAAGGATTTATCCTTTGCTTTAAAATAGGCTTCAGTTTCGGCAATGACCTCTTTATTCGAGCCAAATTTTTTTCCCTGGAGCATTTTTTTGAGATCAGCAAAGAGCCAGTAGTCGCTGGGGGCTAAATCTGGCGAATACGGGGGGTGGGGAAGGAAATCAAAGCCCGATTCGTTCAATTTTGCCATTGTTTTCATAGACTTGTAGCATGGTGCATTGTTTTGGTGAAAAAGGATTTTTTTCTTTTTCATGTGCGGTCGTTTTGCTGCGATCTCCTCCTTCAAACGTACCAACAAGTCAATATAATAATCACTGTTGATCGATTTACCTTTTTTCAGGTAGTCAATGAAAATCACGCCATGTGTATCCCAAAAAACAGACGCCACGACTTTGCCAGCAGATTGCTGCGTTTTTGGACGCTTTGAGCGGCTTTTGCCAGCCATGCGCCACTCAGATAATTGCCGATTCGACTCCGGAGTGAAATGATGTATCCATGTTTCATCCATGGTCACGTATCGACGCAGGAAATCCTTTTTATTGCGAGTAAATAGCGATAAACAGCTCTCTGAATCGTCTACTCGTTGCTGTTTTTGTTCCACTGAAAGCAATCGCGGCACCCACTTGGAAAAAACATTTTTCATGCTCAATTTTTCATGAAGGATTGTAAATACGCTTCCAGATGATATCTGTGTCATTTCTGTAATCTCACGGACTTTCACTTTGCGACTTTTCATTACAATTTTTAATACTTTACTCACATTTTCCTGTGTAACGGCTTCCAATGGCCTACCCGAACGTTCCGCATCGTTTGTGTCCGTACGACCACGTTTAAACTTAGCATACCAACGACAAATCGTTGGTTTAGATCGAGAGGAGTCCGGGTAATGTTTTTCAAGCCATTGCTGGGCTTCTACGGTGTTTTTACCCATTAAAAAACAATGTTTTATCAACACGCGAAACTCGCTTTTTTCCATTTTTTAAACAAATTACAAAGTGACTTTACTCTAACCTCGATAACTCTACTGTCTGTGATCCGATTGACGTGAAATTTTTAAACGTTTCATGTAAAGGTTCGCACTCTATGGAAACGTGGCCAGTTTGGTACTACTAGCACCATCTCTGGGTGAGTCTCGTGACTTATTGAACGATGTGTTATAGTGTAAGGGTTCTAAGGAAACAAGCGTAGCACAAGATTTTATATATACGGTTAGTTTACGGAAAAACGTAATACTCGTTACGATTAAAAATAGATCGAGGCTGAAATACGTTGGCGTATTTTACAATAATTGGTGAGTATGTTTCACATTATCTTTTTATGTGTCATATACATAAGGAAACAGAAGATCTGCTCTCTTCTGCCTTTTTGACATGAGTTCTATAATTAATTTAAATTAATGATTAATTTGTGAGCGGAGAAAAAGAAAAATTTTTACTACGAGTGTACAATAGAAGAATAATACTTTGGCATTCCAAGTTGGACCAGAAACGCTGTTATCGCGTGGCGTCTCAAATCGCACTGTACATGCATTTTTCTGATGTCTTAAAGCTATGAATTCTTTCCCGTTATAGCTGGACATTAAAATAAATTATTTTATTATTTCTCTTTTTGTTTAATAGATAAAAAAAAATAAAAGGAAATAAGAGGAAAATCCAAAGAGGAAAGAGAAAAAAAAAATTATTACCCCTTTTTTTGTAAAAAAAAAAAAGGAGATATTCCTTACCTTACCTCTAAGACGAGTTAAGGTTAAGAAAGCAGGGATCGGTAAGATAACGTTACCGATCGGTTTGTGATTTAGAAACGTAAAAAAGCTGCACCGACGTTACAGGGGGTATTAACTCATGATTAATTTAACTGATTTTCAATTAAAAAATTGAGATACAAAATAAATCAAGAGTTTGAGAAACAAAGCAGTAATTTTTTTTTTTTGAAAAAAATTTTTTCGTTTCCAAATTCAAAAAGTGAGAAATGAGCAATTGTAGGAAAAGTCGATAACAATTAATTTTATCCATTATTAAGATGATTACTAGGTCTTAAAGAACATAAATTTTGCTTTTTTAATTTTTCTGGAAATTTTGATCAATCGGTCCGAAAAAACCGTTCAATGGATTGATCCGAAACTTCACAAAGCTATTAGGAGTACATTGAGGTAAAAGAACTCTCAGCAACATTAGCGGTTTCATCAAAATCAGCAAAGATGCGGACGATTTCCCAAAACAACAGAAAAAGTGACTTCCTTTAAATCTTTTTCAAGTTAATATCAGGGTTGAAAAAAAAATTTTCTTCCTAAATAAGACTACGGAATTTTTTAGAAAATTTATTCCAGATTCCGAAACTGCCCTTCAATTTTCTGTATGATCATTGATTGCTGAGATATCAATGGTTAAAGACATAAGAATCCTTTTGCATTCAAAGTCGGATGTCTCCGAAGAAAATCAATGTAGCGGAAATAAGAAAAAGGAAGTTCAAGCTGAATAAACAGGCTATCAGATCTGTATAATGGTTTGATTAAAAAAAATTTTCATAAGCCTATGGACCGAGAGAAACATCGCAAAAAATTTGCAAAATTTTTTTCGTGCTGTTACTTTAGAATACTACTGTGATCAAAAAGTAAGGTGAATTTGTTTATAAAATGTTAACTGTTTATTTATTCTTCTAAATCAATTTCATCCCCTTCGAAGTAATCCCTGTCCGATAAAACGCACTTTTGCCAACGCTTTTTCCAGTCCTCGAAACAGTCGGAATAGTCTTTTTCCGGTATGGCCTTCGAAAGCTTCTTCGATTCGGTTTTTATCTCCTCAATCGTGTCAAAACGGCGTCCCCGCATTGGCCTTTTGAGTTTGCTGAATAGCCAGAAGTCGCACGGAGCCAAATCAGGCGAATACGGTGGTTGCGGAACGATATGAGTCGAGTTTTTGGCAAAAAAGTCGCGAAGAACCAATGCAGTATGACATGGTGCATAATTGTGATGTAGGAACCAAGAGTTGTTCGCCCATAATTTCGGCCGTTTCGGACGAATAGCTTCACGCAAACGACGCATAACGCTGAAATAATATTTTTTGTTAACAGTTTGGCCCGGCGAAAGGAATTCATAGTCTACCACACCACGGTAATCAAAAAGAACTGTCAACATAACCTTGATTTTCGATTGACTTTGCTGTGGTCATTTCGGTCTTGCTTCACCTTTTGCACGATAATCGCTGGATTAGTCGCTGGTATCAGGGTCGCATGCATAGATTTAAGTCTTGTCTCCAGTAATGATGCATTTCAAGTGGTCCTGATAGTAAGACAGCAAAGTTTCAAACACATCAACGCGACGCTTTTTTTCCAAAAAATTGAGCGATTTTGGCACCAATCGAGACTTGACGCGTTTGAGACACAAAACATCTTTTAAATGGTTTAGGCTGAGCCAAATAATATTCCAACCCTATCAGCGAGGTCTCTAATCGTCAATCGACGATTTTCAAAAACCAAATCTTTGATTTTCTGGACGTGGCCCTCGTCGGTTGACGTCAATGGTCGTCCAGAGCGCGGTTCGTCTTCAACGCGTTCTTGGCCCGCTTTGAACTAGTTGTACCACTTATAAACGCTTTTTGTGCCATAGTTTGGTCACCAAAGGCCTTCCGCAACATTTTCAACGTGTCCGCACAAGAATATTCGTTCCGCGAACAAAATTTGATGCAAGTTCTTTCCTCAACAAAATCACTCATTGTAAAAATTGAAAAATTCACTTTTGGTTGTTTACAAAAACACGTGTAACTCAGAGATAATTGAACCTTTTGAGAAACAGACGCTTGGCAAATGTTATAAACAGTCCTACCAACCTAGGAAAAAAAATTTACCTGCCTTCCGAATGCCCGGGAGTTTTAAGTGACAATTTTACCTTACTTTTTGATCACAGTAGTATTTAACAATTGTAGCTCCTAAAAAGTTTTGGCTAAAAGATCTTGATACTAGAATCTTAGAGCTTCAAAACGCTTTTTTTTAAGTCAGGATACGACCATTTTTCACTGACAAGGGAACCACCCCTACCCGACCCCACCGATTTTAATAATTTTTGGATATGTTGTGATACTCAAAAAAATATTCAACACATGTTTTTTTATCGGCTGACATCAACTTTTAAAGGGTGAAATCCACCCCCGAAAACCACCTCATAAAATCGTTTTTTCAATATATCTTTGCATCTAATGAATATTTTCAAATAAAATAAACGCCAAAATATTTCTTATGAGTAATCGCTCTGACTGATATAACTTTAACACCAAGGGGTTGCAACCCCTTTTTCTATAGGGGTCTAAGTTCTATTTTTTTGCTATTTTGCGATTCAAAATCTGTTAAATAAGGTCGAGTGGGTTAAAAACCTCATTTATAATGACTCATTTATAATGAAAAAATAAAAAATTTAAATTGACGTATTACAGGGTTTTTTAAGAAAACATTTTTTGGGAGTGTGTTACCCCTAAAAACCACCTCTACCAAAGCACAAGCAGGCTAACCTACCTAACCCTGGCCACAGTGTGTCTACTAATTATTTGTTCTGTTATATGTACCATATGACAAGCGAAATATATTAGATAACCAAGCTTCTCCTAATCTCTGACCCCTAACCTGAAAAACCCAAATAACCACCCCTATCAAACCACGAGCAGGTAAACCCACGTGACCCTGGCCACAGCATGTTTATCTATTATTTTTTTAACTAGATATATCCTACATCATAAGCGAGCTATGTCCGCAGAAATCCGACCCTTGATCCCTAACCCGCCCAACCCCAAAAAACCTCCCCTACCAAACCACAAGCAAACTAACCCAACTAATCCCTGCCACAGTATGTTTATTAATCATTTTTTCTGTAATTAAATATATCTCATATCATAAGCAAACTATATTAGCCAACCAAGCTACTTCTAACACCTAACCATTTAAAATCCAAAAAACTACCCCTATCAAACCACAAGCAAGCTGATCCATCTTAACCTGGCCCCAGCGTGTTTCTTGATGATTTTTTTTTAATTAAATAAATATATTCTACATAATAAGCAATTTATGACTGCAAACTATTGTACACTTAACCCAATGAATCCCTAAAGAACACCCTTATCAACCCACGAGCAGGCTACCGCCCACAACCCTGACCACAGCGGCGTTTATCGCTCATTTCTACTTGAAATGATTGTCAAATCTAAACCTGGGATGAAAAAAGTCACGTCTAAAAATAAGTATCTAATGTAATACGTTGTCTTAATATTTTCAAATGAACTTTATTAAAAGTTATTCTTATAAAATACTATATTTTTGACTCATATGTAAATTAAAATGTATTATTTGACATAGTTTTCACAGTAATGATAATCTTCAAAGAAGTGCTTGAAACATAATGACTTTTCACACCAACCACATCGTATTATTGCAACATTCTTACATCCTTCTACTTCGCAGTTGACATTACAAGATTCTGCAAAACTAAAATCAACAGGATTATCAGTTTTATCTGGTTTTTTAGTAATGTAGCCGCTTATATACCAGGAATATTTAAAAATATCCGTATATCTCGGTGAAGAAAACTGGTTATGTACCAGCGATTGTAATGTTATAATGTTATTTCTTACATGTACATTTAATTCATAATCCATCAGCATTACTTGATCTAAAAATTGCCTCACGAAATTGACGTCTCTTCTTTCAATTTTCAATAATATCAAATAATAAATTATAGTGCTACTTCAAAAAATATGTATAAAATTTTAAAATTTGAGCATGCTTCAGGATTGTTAGGGGTACCCACACAGCATGAATTAATTCTGAATTAATTCACGATATAACAAAATTATTTTAGAATCAATTTTGTATTAATGCTATGTCCGCTTTTTCATTCCTACAGAATCAATTTATAAAATAATTATAAAATAAATCTAAATGTATTGAGGAATCATTTCATAAAATAATTCTGTAATAATATCTGAATTTCCCCAAAGGGAGCTTGCTGCTCTACCTTACAGCGCTGGCACACTAGGCATTTGCGGACATATTCCCGAACGTCGTCGTAGAATTGTGGCCAGTAGTATGCTCTAGCCACCCGCGCGAAAGTCTTTTCGCGGCCTAAGTGTCCTGCTGTTGGGTCGTCCTGGCATTCTCGTAGCACCGCTTTCCGCTGTTCTTTCGGCACGACCAACTTCCATTCCTTATCATCGCCGATAACTCCGTCGATCTTGTCGGCGGGGCGATGAGCATACAAGTTTCCCCCAACGAGCTTCCACTTGGGGTGCTCGTTAGGCTCCTCAGATACGTTGCGGACCCAAGCGAGATACCACTCGTCGGCGGTATTTTCCGACCAGGCGAGAGATGAAAGAGCGACTTCAGCTTCCTCAAACATGCGAGACAACGCGTCTGGCACGTGGTGAAGTGCTCGTTTGCGGTGCTTTACCTCGAAGCAGTGAGCTTGGAGCTCTAGAGCCCATCTCGCCAGTCTGCTGGTGGGGTTTTTCATTGAGCACAGCCAGCGCAAGCTGCTGTGGTCTGTGATAACCTTAAATTGGTGGCCCTCAATGTATGGACGGAACTTCTTTACGCCCCATACAACTGCCAGACATTATCGCTCAGTCACGCTATAATTCCGCTCGACGGAGTTAAGGGTTCTGCTAGCAAACTCTAGCACCCTTTCTTCGTCCTCAACGATTTGCAGCAGCACCGCTCCTATGCCCGTGTCACTGGCATCGATGTGGATAACGTATCCACCACCTGGCCGAGGACACTGTAAAACTGGGGCGGAGACGATCATCGCTTTTAAAACTTCGAAGGCGCGCTGCTGCTCTTCGAGCCATTCAAATCTCTGGCTCTTCTTCGTGAGGCGAGTTAACGGTTCGGCGACCGTGGCATAGTCCTTCATAAACTTCCTATACCAAGACACTATCCCGAGGAAACGCCGTAACTGCTTGAGGTTCTTGGGTGGGGGATAGTCCCTGACCGGCTGGGTCTTGGCTGGATCGGGCTTAATGCCGTCCCGATTAACCAGCACCCCAAGATACCTAACTTCTGTTTTGCAGAGGTCGCATTTCTCTCGGTTGACCGTTAAACCAGGCTCCGCAAGACGTTTGAGTACGAGCGCGAGATACTTTTCATGCTCTTTAAACGTCTCTTCTACGACGATAATGTCGTCTAGGTAGGAGAATGCGTACGGCTCCAAATCGGGGCCAACAACTCGGTCTATTACGCGCTGAAAGGTCGCGCCTGCGTATAAAAGGCCATACGGCATCCTTTTAAATTAGAAAAGCCCCATACCGGGTACGGTAAACGCCGTGATAGGTCGCGAGTCAACCTTTAGTGGTATTTGATGGTATGTGCTGCTCAGGTCGAGGGGAGAAATATACCTCGCCTTCCGCAGCTTACGCAAGATATCCTGCATATAAGGCAAAGGATATGCGTCCGGCTTCGTAACCGCGTTGACTTTGCGAAAGTCAATGCAGAAGCGGTACGAGCCGTTTTCCTTGCGCACCATCACCACCGGGCTAGACCAGCCACTGGTTGACGGTTCAATTACGTCCTGCTGGAGCATCTCACGGATTTGGCGATGCATTTTTTCCTGAATCTTGTCCGAGACGGGGTAACAGCGTTGCTTGATGGGCGAAGCGTCGCCTACATCAATCGCATGTTCTACCCCGTGTGTGCATCCCAGGGTGGACCCTCCGCTCGGCGAGATGGCGTCGAGCAGAGCTTGAAGTCGGGAACGCTGGTCGTCCGTTACGTCGGCTACGTGGGCAGACGCTAGCGCACCCACGCCGGCAGCTATGCTGGCGACTTCCAGGCCGACACTTACATTTGCGTCTTTAAAATGTAGACGATCGGTGTCGGGGTCCAAAACCGCGCGACATGCTCGGATAAAAGTAACTCCGACATAGCATTCCTCGGCAAGCTGAGGCATTATGGCAACCTTAATGTCATGAGTTAACCCTGCGACAGCGAAGGGCAACTTGACATGTCCTAACAGCGGGAGGTGCCTGCCATCAGCGACTTTTACGCGTCCTGATTCGGCTGGGATGAGCTCACGGTCAAGGGCATTGGCAATCTGTAAGCCAACAGGACCCATGACCGTGTTTGATGCTCCTGGATCGTATAATGCGCATAGGCGGTAACCTCCTACCGCCACCTGAAGCCACCAACGGGGCTCGTCTTCAGGTTTGTACGCGCGTGCGACCTGTCCTGCAAGGGATAAAGCTTCTCGCAGGTCGGCGGGGGTCGTAGCGTGCTCCGATAAAGGTGGAGACGCTAAGCTGGTTATGGGGACCGTCAAAGATGAGTCGGTTAATTCCCCGCTTAACCACTCTTCGACCCGTTTCCCGCACATTTGGGACACGTTCTTACCGTGTACCAAAGCTCGCCGCAGGTGTGGCACTTTATAGGCTCTTGTGGCACTTTAGCGCGCACGGGGGAGGCCTTCTTTGCTGACGGCGCATTCTGGCGCTTGTCGCGCTTCCCTTTGGGCGGTGGCGAGCTGCGCTTTGGCTTGCTCTCGGCTTTGTTCCTCGGAGAAGACCTCCGACTGCGGTGAGTCGGCTGGGGGGAAGTCCTGGCAGACTTGAAATCTCGCTGCCAAGACTTCATATGGTCGCCTAAAATGCGGGTGACCGTTGCTGCAAAAGTGGCAGCATCTAGCCAGGGGCGTCGCAGCGACCGCGCTGACTTTTGCCCTTGCTAGCTTGCCCTCTGCACTCGGTTGGTGCTCGGTCCTTCGCCTTCGTGTCTCGGACCGAGGCTTATAGGCCATCTCTGGCAAGAGCGTGGCTTCAGGTGGTGGAGGCGGGCGGTAGGTTTTGCGGCACTCTAACGTTTGTTCCGCCTCTACCACTAGGTCGAGCAGCGTCTCGACGCTGTCGACTTCTACCCGCCGGACCATCGATTGCAGCTCTGGCCGCCAACTACGATGCAGCATATCGAGCTGCTGATCTCGGCTGGGCATGGGGGAGAGCTTGCGCATAAACGCGACCAGGCATGTGATGTAATCACGTACCGGCTCATCAACCCCTTGCGTCCGGCTGTTCACTTCGGACGCGAGCCTCTTTTGGAACCTTTTGGAGGTTCTATACCACCGTCTTGCTGCTGCCTCAAAATCGGCTCAGCAAGACCACTTACTCTTTTCATTGCGGTACCACGTTGCCGCATTGTGCGTGAAGATTTCCGATAGAGACGGTAGAACCTCTTTCTCCGACAGGTTTGCCAGAGCTCGGCAGTCTTCCAGTCGAGCCAGGAATACATCAATACTCTGATTCTTGGCTCCGGAGAAGCGGATTTGCCATATCCGCACTATTTAGCCGATATCCCGCGATGATTGGTTAAGTACCCGATAAAGGTTTCGGGTCCTCCCACGCTCGCGGGGTATGCAGAATTGCTGTCCGGGGCAAACGTTGCTGCCGGACAGCCTCCCCCCCCTCCATAGACACGCCATGCGGTGCTTGGCGTGCAGGACGTGGGTTGGGGTTTGCCTGTGAGCGAGCACGTAGAGGTGCGCTGCCGGCAACAGGCTCGTCTGCATAATGACAAGTATATGTGTCGGCGAATCGTACCTGTGTTCACCGACCTTCCGCTTCATGACTGCTCGTTTTGGCGTCAAACTCGTTCACCTTGGCCGTTAATACTCTGACCTCTGTGAGGAGGTTGGCCATCATCGCTGCGAAAGAGGCTGGCACTCTGAACTGGTTATTATTCTCGCTAACCAGCGTTATCCAGCTTTCTTCGTGTCTGCCAGTGCCCTGAGCTTCGTTGCCAGGGTTAACTGGCGTGCGATGGTGAACGTCTCGTTCAACCGGTGCATTCATCTGTGCTGGCTCATTGTCCAGCCTGGAGGACTCTGCAGTCGGAGCTTCAGCGATCGAGTCCGGCTGCTGGGCTACTCCTACCGACCGCTCGAGGTTATGTTTAAACCTCTCGTTGCGGAGGAGTAGTTCCCATGGGTGCTTCTCTGTGTCAGCGCCTTCTTCTGACTTTAGTCTATTTATCAGGCGCTGACGTAGTACGTTGCGGCGTACTACGGTTTGGGGATCTTGGCTCCCCTCTTCTGCGAAGTCCGCCGCTGTGTAATTTCCGAGCAGCCAGTTTTGTAGCCGGTCTGCTCGGGCGAACCTGCCGCCATCGGTGCGCAATTAGAGCTGGGCCAAGTTCTCCTCGAGCTCCCTTCCGTTGAGGGTTAAGGCCCAGTCCTCGATGGCAGCTAACGTCCGTTCCGCCATAATGTTCGCTTCCGCAATAAAGTGGTGCTCACCTTTGCTTACGCTGTTTTCGCTTCGGTTGTTGTAAGCACCAACTTCTGAGTGCTTACAAGGGGCTTATCTGCCTTTGGCTGTTGATCTGATTTTGGTCTACTGACCGTTCACTTGGTACTTTTGCCCGCGGAGATTCCTGATTTGACTGTTTGTCAGAACGGGTGCGCTCTCGAATTTCGATTATCGCGTAACCAAGCAAGTTAGAACCACGTAAACGCTTTGGTTCCGTGCCAGCTGAATGAAAATTAAAACAATATTTCTAGAAAACACAAAAAAATTTTAAATATTTATTTGCTGGCCGAAACGATTCTTCTCCTTGCTAATTTACAATTTGTTTAAGGCTAGAAGAAGAATCCTGCGCTGCCTTAAGAGAGCTCAGAATATGAATATATATATTATTTGAAAAAAATAAATTTCTTCTTTCTAAAACAGACAAAAAACAACAGAAAAAAGAATATAATTTTTGAGAGCACTCTCAAGCCAGATTACTCGCTTGCTGTTGCGCAGGTCAGAAATCTCCGCACCCCTTGTGTGTGCTCTTAACAATCAAAAATACAAATTTCTAATTTTTGCCAGCTCTACCGGGAAAAGAAAAGAGAAAAAAATTATAAATATTTTATCTCTCGCGTGCGATTCGTGATTCGCGTTTTTATTCCCTATTATCTGCTCTCAGCTCCCTCTACACACGTTAAGGGCGCCAGTTGTAACGGGGTGGCAGTTTTGGCGTTACCTGCCCCAGAAGCAATTAGCTTCGGGGAATGTGCAATTCGCAAAAGGTGCGAAAATGCCCTTTGCGTCCCCTTTTTGGAAGCTAAGGTCTCGAACGACTTTGCTTCTAGGTCCAGGCACGAGAAGCCAGTCTACGGACCCAACTTACCCGTTGCAACGCCGCGCAATCGTCGTTGCGCGGCTCGTGTGTCGTCCTCACCTGGCTAGTTGAATCTCGGAGAGAACGGTATTCGGGAGGAAAGCTGAAAGCTCCTCGTCGCGCAAATAATAAAAAAAAATCAAAAAGAAAAACAATTAATAAAAAGAAGGGAAAAAAGTTAAATAAATCAAGTAAAAGAAAATCGTAACTCATAAAAAAAACCAATCTAAAAAGAATGTAGGAAAAAAGGATATTAGAAAAGAAATAGAGAAAAAAAGAATAAGAATGAATTAAATAAATAAAATAATTTAATAAATTAACGAGTATAAATAATAACAAAAAAATAAATATCAGAAAACAATAAAAAGAAATTACATGAAATACGCACGAGGGGCGCAGGTAATTGAACTAGCTATAACGCGCGGAAACGGCTCCCGCGCGCAGCGTACTATACGAGTGCGAGAGATAAAGAACGTCTCTCGCACTACGCCTATAAGAGTAAGAGAGAAAGGCCTCTCTCACTCGCGCGCGCCGTTTAACGTACGGGTGCGAGACAGAAGGATACTCTCCCGCACGGAGCCCGTTGGAGCGAGAGAAAGAGCGCTCTCTCACCCCTGCGCGCCGCGTCGACTGCGAGTACGAGAGAGACAACGAGTCTCCCGTACTGCGCCGTAGGAATGAAAGAGAAAGCGCTATCCCACTCTTGCGCACCTAACCTTACGCGAGTGCGAGAGAGAACGCAACTCTCTTGCACTGATCTTACTCGGGTGGGAGAGAAAGGTCTCTCCCACTCGCGCGCGCCGTATATGCTGCGAGTGCGAGAGAGAAAGCGACTCTCCCGCACTGCTGCCACTAGAGTGAGAGATATAACGCTCTCTCACTCACGCGCGCTTACGCTTCTATAGGTGCGAGAGAGAACGCAACTCTCTCGCCCTGTATACGAGAGTGAGAGAGATAGCGCTCTCTCATTTGCACGAACCGCTAAAGAAACGAATGCACTAAAGGAGGGAGTAACCGGCGGAGGTTACTCCCACGCAAACGCAAATGAATACAAAAAGACGCGCTAAAAGTTTAAACGAGAAAAACTTACACTCGGCTGGCCAGCCACGCACGCTAGACGTCAGGACGAAGATAGCGAGGACGGCGATACAGCGTGCCGTCGCCCTGTGCAGGAATCTGCTTGCTCCCGGTCGCCGGTGATGCACGTCTACGCCGTCGGCCGGCGGAAACTTCCTTGGCTGCCTGCACAGCCGGTGCACGCCAAGGGAAAAGATGCACCTCACAAAAACTGTCCACGCGCGAGAAAACTTGATGAGGATTCGGCGCGTTTCGAAATGGCGGAAAACTACTATTCTTCTCGCGGAAAACTCCGTAAACGAAAAATATGCGCGTACTACTCAAAGGAGCAAGGCGAACTAACTGAAAAACGCGGAAGGCGGCTTGGCTACCTAGCCTAGCCTCTCTCATACGGCACTCGACTAGCCTATCTCTAGTCGCGTACCGTATCTTCCCGTCCGCGACTGTCGCGTTACCTATTTCCGGCAATTCTAATTATCCCGAATATACGAAATAAGACGAGGCACGGAGCACGAAGTGTTCTCCGTGACAATATACAGGGTGCGTACGGTATTTGAGGACAACTTGAGAGTAAAATTAATTAGCGTGTATTTTTAATAAAATTTAATGAAATCTTAGGAATTTTTTATACAACGTTAAATTAATATATGGCTATAAAGTTATTCAATAAAATCGCCATTAGCAGCAATAACCTCTTTGATCCGGGTCCGGAAACGATTACAAGCCCGAATCAAATGCTCCTTGTTCATATTGCCCATAACAGCATTAATAGCAGCCTTCAGCGAAGAAGTGGTGTTATGAGGACGCTTATTGGTCTCACGCACAACTACGCCCCATACGTAATAATTCAAAGGATTAAGGTCTGGGGAGCTAGGTGGCCATAGGTTCGGTGTTATGTGGTCACGAAAATTTTCGGCCATTCAATCTTGTGTCGCCATCGCTTTATGTAAAGGAGCAGAGTCTTGTTGAAAAATGTATGGTCTGCCTCCGCTTACATTGTCTATCCAGGGTTTCACTACCGTCTTCAAAACCTCGATGTATGCAGCAGAGTTCACTCGAAGTCCTTGAGTAAAAAAATGTGGTGGCATAACATGTCCTTCGTTGCTGACAACACCTAAAACCATAACAGTGGCTGGAAATTTTGTGTGCATAACAACAGGAACCTCCGTAGGATTTGAACATAGCCATCTGTCATTTCTGCAATTGGTCTTTTGATCTTGGTCAAAATTTTTTTCGTCGGAAAAAAACCATAACATTTTGGGCGCCTCAGGGTGTCTGATTTTGTTTAAAAGACGTTTTGATCAGAAAACTCTCTGTTCCCGTGTTCGTTCCGACGTGAACTGTCCTCTGCGCATCACGTAAGACTTATACTGAAGGTCTTCGTGGACAACTCTACGAATAAGGCGCTCAGAAACATAAAGCTCACTCGCAAGGACCCTCATTGATTTTGAAGGGTCCTCGTCTATGATCGCTTGCACTTGCTCTAAAAATTCTGCAGATCGGACAGTGTCAGAACGTTGTTCGTGCTTTTTGTGTTTTGTAACCGATTCTGTATCGCCTCCTGATGCTTCCAATTCACGGCGAATCTTATGCACAAATGAACGGACGCAGTTAAGAAAATCAGAGATCTCTAAATCTGTATGGTTAGCACATATAGCGACGATGACAGCATATCTCTTCATTTTTTGAGTGATGTTGTAGTTTGCCATTTCTTATCTGAAAAGAAAAAAAAAATAAAAAAAAAATTCGCGAAGTTATAGTCACATTTATGCATGTCCTCAAATACCGTACGCACCCTGTATATATATATATATATATATATATATATATTCGAAATAATTTATTATTTGCTATTATTGTAAATTGAAAAAAGAGTCTTTAATTTTTCGTCATTTAAAAAACGGAATAAGTGTTATATATGAAAATTTCAATGTATTAATTTTATATTTATTGTAATTTAGTGTAATAATATAATGTATTGTTCTGTTATTTTTCGTTTGAAGAATAATTTATAACAAAGTTTGATTAGATTACTACTATCATCATTGCTCTTTTAAAAAAGTTATAATGTTTACAAAGCATACGTTATCTGCATTTTTATCTACACAGTATGCCGGAAAAGTTCCCGAACTTATTTTGTAGCGCTTGTACGAGTGGCGCCACGTCTTAGACGACACCGGTACTATGTTACTACATCCTTCTGGAGTGTCTGAGAATTCTTTCATCAGTATCCGTTCATTAGTTGCCGAGATAAACGTGCTTGGATGAACGTGTGTTTAATACCCCGGTGCATGCTCGACGATGGATGAGAAATTTAAACATCGTGGCGCAATTAAATTCTGCTATAAACTTAAAAAAACTTTCGCGGAAACGAAAAGAATTATCGATTCGGCTTACGGTAAAGGCGTAGTGTCGCGTACAACTGTTTACACGTGGTTCAGTCGGTTCAAGAAGGGTAGAGAGTCGTTAGAAGATGACGAGAGAAGCGGCCGGCCGTCAACAGCTGTTACTGACGAAAACGAGGCTCGCGTGCGTGCGCTACTGAAGCAGGATTGCCACATGTCTCTCAGAATGTTGGCAGACGAACTAAACATGAGCAAGGATAGCGTCGCGTTGATCTTGAAAGAAAAAATGAACCGCAGAAAGGTCTGCTCTTGATTTGTTCCGCACTTTCTCACATGCGCCTGCTCATTCTTCGAACATTGTGAAGCGTTATTTTGCCGAAAATCAGATCCCACGCATCAATCACGCCCCATACTTGCCAGATCTGGCTCCAGCCAACTTTTTCCTATTTCCCAAGCTAAAAATCGCCTTGAAAGGACGATTTTTTGAAGATGTACCGAGCATTCAAGCGGCTTGCACCGAGCGTCTCACAGCGATAACTTCAGAGGAGTACCAGAGAGCCTTCGAATCACTCATAGAGTACTCAAATAAGTGTATATCTAGGTAAGGGAACTATGTTAAAAGTAAGCTGGAATAAATTTCTTTAGATGTAATTTTCGATTTTTTATTTCAAAAGTTCGGGAACTTTTCCGACATACTGTGTAATCCATGTTTTGAGGAAGATAATTTCTTGTGTAAACATCATTGGGGAAAACATCCGGCTTGCATTTGATAAATAATAACAGTTCAACTAAAGTGAATTATTTATTGTGCTGGATGTACAAACACATAAACAAGTAAATGTATTAACACATTTACTTGTATTTTTATATGAAATTTTCTTAGCACAAGAATATTATAAATAAGAATAAGAAGAAAATTTTTTGATTACTGCGTAAGTATTTATGTCACTTTTCAAGTATAATTTTAATCACATGTTTTGATTTGTAAAACAAAATATGTATTAGACTAGGTTTTTTTTCTTAATACTTTACAACTGCGAAAGAAATATTTATTTGTGCTTTTATTTGAGATTTAATTATGAAGGTTGATGCTTCAAACGTATTGAATTTATTATTTGCATATTTTTAAAACTTACAAATACCAAGCAGTGAGATTAATTTCAAAGAAATTGAATTATCAGGGAAGTTGTAACAAATATTAATAGATGCAGCACACGAGTTCAATGATGTGGACATGATTGTTGAAGAAACGTTGGATTTCCATGAAGAATATAAAGATAGTGATGCTCAAATAGTCGAAGATGAAATACAACATCACTTTCCTGATCCAGAATTTGCACCAACGAATCATTGTACAAATGATGTTGACGAAGTATCATTTGAATATAAAAATAATGCCGTAGAATATTGGAGAAGCAGAAAAAAGGGAAAAAATTTAAAATTAGAAACTGTAAGTAATAGATTTAAAAAAGTTTTATCAATAAGTCAGCTTAAAAATTGGGCCAAAACAATAAATAAAGGTGGTACTTATCGAGAAAAAAAGTGCGCGAATCTGCCAGCATATATTAGACAATTTCAAAGCGGCTATTAAAGCTGGTTCGATAGTGCATGACAAGAATATACGTAAATGGGTGTTACGAACACAAAAAGAACTCGGCTCAGAAGATGTAAGATTCAAGGCTTCTGCGAATTGGGTATTAAAGTTTAAAAAAGCTCATTGAATTGTGTCCAAAAAAATAAATAAATTTATTACTAAAAAAACATTAGAAGGTGCTTCAGAGCTTCAAGCTAGTGCTGAAGCTTTTATTGCTGACGTGAAATCGTGTATACCAAGAATCGGAATAGCAAATATTTATAATTAGATTAGAGTGGTTTTCAATTAGAAATGCATTCAGGAAGGACATTAGCGATAGAAGGAGAAAAACAAGTGCAATGTTTGGTACAGTCAGTTTCATCGACAAAGCACAGTTACGCAATTCAACCAACTATATCAGCTACAGGGAAACTTTTATCACCCCTTTTTTTAGTAATAAAAGAAAAAACTGGTGAATTCGGTCCTATAGTACAATCAACTTTGATAAAACGAAATAATGTGCATGTGGAAGCATCAAAATCTGGAAAATTAACTACAGGTAAGATTATTTTTACGTACATATAATAATGCAATAATATAAAAAAGTATTCTATAGCAACATTCTATTTATTTTAGAGCACTTCAAAATTTGGTTAAAAGAAGTATTTTATCCAAATGTTGGTCCTCAATCTATTCTTTTACTTGATTCTTGGAGTGGACATTGTGATAGAGTTATAGAGGAAACGATGCCAACGAATAAAATTGGTAACATTAAAAAGATTCCTACTGGAACCACAGGGAAGATCCTACTTCTTGATGTATATGGTTTTAGGGTTTGGCAAAATTTTGTGAGGCAATTTTCAGATTAAGTAATGCTGATGGATTATGACTTGAATTTACATGTAAGAAATAACATTATAACATTACAATCGCTGGTACATAACCAGTTTTCTTCACCGAGATATACGGATATTTTTAAATATTCCTGGTATAAAAGCGGCTATATTACTGGAAAACCAGATAAAACTGATAATCCTGTTGATTTTAGTTTTGGAGAATCTTGTAATGTCAACTGCGAAGTAGAAGTATGTAAGAATGTTGCAATAATACGATGTGGTTGGTGTAAAAAGTCATTATGTTTCAAGGACTTCTTTGAAGATTATCATTACTGTGCAAACTATGTTAAATAATACATTTTAATTTACATATGAGTCAAAAATATAGTATCTCATAAAAATAACTTTTAATAAAGTTCGTTTGAAAATAATAAGACAACGTATTACATTAGATACTTATTTTTAGACGTGACTTTTTTCATTCCAGGTTTTGATTTGACAATTATTTCAAGAAGAAATAAGCGATAAACGCCGCTGTGGTCAGGGTTGAAGGCAGTAGCCTGCTCGTTGGTTGGTAAGGGTGTTCTTTAAGGATTCATTGGGTTAAGGGTACAATGGTTTGCTGTCATAAATTGCTTATTATGTAGAATATATTTATTTAAAAAAAACAAAAAAATCATCAAAAAACACGCTGGGGCCAGGTTAAGATGGATTAGCTTGCTTGTGGTTTGATAGGGGTAGTTTTTTGGATTTTGAACGATTAGGGGTTAGAAGTAGCTTGGTTAGCTAATATAGTTCGCTTGTGATATGGGATATATTTAATTACAGAAAAAATAATTAATTATCATACTGTGGCAGGGATTAGTTGGGTTAGTCTGCTTGTGGTTTGGTAGGGGAGGTTTTTTGGGGTTGGGCGGGTTAGGGGTCAAGGGTCGGATTTCTGCGGACATAGCTCGCTTATGATGTAGGATATATCTAGTTAAAATAATAGATAAACATGCTGTGGCCACGGTTACGTGGGTTTACCTGCTTGTGGTTTGATAGTGGTGGTTATTTGGGTATTTGAGGTTAGGGGTTAGAGGTTAGGGGAAGCTTGGTTATCTAATATATTGCGCTTGTCATAAGGTACATATAACAGAACAAATAATTAATAGACACACTGTTGCCAGGGTGAGGTGAGTTAGCCTGCTTGTGATTTGGTAGAGGTGGTTTTTAGGGGTAACACACCCCCAAAAAATTTTTCTTAAAAAACTCCGAAATACCTCAATTTTTATTTTTTATTTTCTCATTATAAATGCAGTTAACCCACTTGACCTTATTTAACAGATTTTGAATCGCAAAATAGCAAGAAAATAGAACTTTGACCCCTATAGAAAAAGGGGTTGCAACCCCTTGGTGTTAAAGTTATATCAGTAAAAGTGCCTACTTAAAAGAAATATTTTGGCATTGATTTTATTTGAAAATATTTATTAGATGCAGAGATATATTAAAAAAACGATTTTTCGAGGTGGTTTTCAGGGGTGGATTTCACCCTTTAAAAGTGGATGTCAGCCGATAAAAAAAAACACGTGTCGAATAGTTTTTTGAGTATTACAACATATCTCATAATTATCAAAATCAGTGGGGTCGGGTTGGGGTGGTTCCCTTGTGAGATACAGCCCATCAAAAATTACCAAAAAAATAAGAATTTTTTTCGCTCCATTAATTTTTGTTAAAGGTGTATGTGGTTTCAGAATAATTGATGTTCATCCCATTATTCGACAATTGCACAAAACGAATTGAATAGACAATTCACAGTGAATTGGCCTGCAAGGTCTCCAGATCTTACGTCTCCCGATTTCTATTTGTGAGGCTTTTTAAAATCTAAAGTTCACAATGAAGTGCCAACTACTCCTAAAAATATATGACAATGTATTAAAAATTGTACTCAAGTTTTTTTAGCTTTCTCAAGTTCTACTTAGCTGTATACATTCTTTTAAATAAGGTATCAAAAAATGTATTGAAGAAGGAGGTCATCATTACCTTTGTTATAATATTTCCCCGAAACACCAGAGTGAGAGGCAAGGGGACTCACTGTAAGACAAGCACCCCGATACTGAGAGGTAAGTGGACTCATTGTAGATGAAGCACCCCGATAATGTAAGCCGTGGGGCATATTGGAAAAATGCACCACGATTGTTAGAAGCGAAAAGACTCAATAAAAACAAGCACCTCAACGCTAGCAGAAAACTACTACGTTCACGTTTTTGCTCTTGGGTACTGCTAAAAGTAGTCATTTCTAAAACAAAACATTAACTATAAGATAAGTAAATAAGATTTCAGAATGGTATTTCAGTATCAGAAACTGATTCTCATCAAATTTTGTACATCACTGAGCACGAATTTGATACCAGATTCAAAATTCAAGACGGCGAGTCTAAGATGGTGAACCAAGTAAATTTAACATTTTTAATTTGGAAAATCTGACGTGATTCATGATCCGCGATCCCGAAAACTTCTGTGAACCAACTCTGGCTTGAGTTTTTTGATTATTAAAAATCTTCCGCTATCTTAGATATTCCGCTCTTTTCATTTCCTAGGTCAAGAATAGGAGTTCCTATTCAAAAAAATTAACTTGGCCTCCAAATGACCTTGAAGGTCAAGATCAAGATCAAATTAAAGGTTACCATCATTTAACCTTCTTGGAACTCTAAAAGCTTTGCTTTAAACTTTTTTGAAATAACGCTTTTCAAGAAAGTTATAACGTTGTGCTAAAATAAATGACACACCTGGTTTGAAATTCAGATAGTCTTAAAATGTTTAAATAACATTATATTGTCTTGATAATTAGTTTTAGATTGTAGTAATGATTGTGGAACAGTATTATCGTGAAAACGATTTGAATAATCTTATTCGCTTCGTGATAAAATCATAATATATATGAATAACATTAAAGAAAAGTGTACATAATTCTTGAAAATAAATTTCAAAAATTAAAAATAGCAGTTTTTTAAATTGAATGAATGGTCTACATTTTCAGTGAAAGTGGTAAATAATAATTACATCAATAAATCTTGATTAAGATCAACCTTATTAGCTATGCAATATAAAACAAACAATGTAAAGCTTGTCAAAAACGTTTTCAGTACGTGGCGAAAATAAAAAAAGGGAAGAGTGAATTTCAAGTTCTATAAATAAATGTTCTTATGAATATTATATTGTACCTTATTGTACATTTGTATAAAAGTTCGTCAATGTGACTATAAATTATTAAAAATCTTTTACCAAATCTTACTTTAATAACTCACAATTTAAATATGAAATTGCACTTCCACATAAATAATATATTATTTATAGTACTAATGAGTTAGGGTTAGTTAGTTATCTAGTATGAAATAAGTCGTTACTTTAGATTCAGTTTTCATCACAAATATTCTAATTGCTTTTTAGAAGTTGTTTCTAACTAAACCATATTCATAAAAAATATAACATTTATGTAACAGTCGGTAGAAGACCTCCGTTTGTTTCTCTTCTCCTGCGTGGGCCGATAAGTTTTTTCCCTGTTTTCATTGCCATCGCTTATCAAAAGAGAAGACACTCGTCGATCGTATTACAAAATCACTTTGTCATGTCTCTGCTCGTATAAAGACTGTTTTTTTTTAAGGCTTGACTCAAACGCATCAAGTAAAGTTGATAGCGATCTCCCGTGATAGTCTCATTCGGTTCCAGCAGCTCATAATAAATGATATTCTGCTGAACTCACCAAATGCAGAGAAGAAGCTTCAAACCATGGATATTTGGTTTTGCGAACGATGTTGATGCATGGCCGGGCTCACCTCACAATTTTCTACGCTTTGGATTATCGTAGCGTATCTACTTTTCATCGTCAGTCACGATACGGTGCAAAAAACCTTTTCTTTTCTATCGTTAAAGCAGTAGTTCACACGTGAGAAAACGCCATTCGACATCTCTCTGCTTCAATTCATACGGCGCCCAATGTCCTTGCTTCTGGATAATTCCTAACACTTCTAAACATTTTCAAACTGTTGACTCATCTACTTGTAATATTTTTCCAAGTTCTACTAGCGTTTGACATGAATCTTGATCAAGTAATTCCTCCAATTCTTTGTAATCAAATTTTTTCGGTGCGCCAGAACGTTCTTTATCCTCAAGTTCAAAATCATTATTTTTGAAGCCAGTCTCTGCATGTCATATCCGACAGAGCATTGTCACTGTAAGTCTCAACAAAAATTCTGTGTGCTTTAGCTATAGATTTCTTTTAAATAAAAGAGTGCAATAAAATTGCCCGCAAATACACTTTATTTGGCACAAAAGTAGACATTTTCAGAACCAATAAAAAATTACTTTGTTTACACTAAAGTTAACTATCATACACTAAAATTTAAGGTTAAATATAGTACTTTCTTGCAGGTGCGTCAACATTTAAAATTTCATGCATGGAGTACTGCTACTGCCATCTTTGAAGAAACAGCGAGAACTTATTCAAGGTCTTAATAATTATTTTAACTGCATATTTTTTCCTTTGCTCTGTTTTATATTAAATTATTTTCAATTAACTTAAATTAATAATTTTATAAATTATATTATTCTTCTTATAATTGAAATGATCGTTTAGTATGAAATAAAAAAAAAAAAAAAAACATTAAATGTAATCTAATTGTAAAACATTAGAAACTTATACCATATAATCTAACATTCTTGAAATTTTAAATTATTAATAATATGTATTTATGCATAAAAATGTACATAGTTATATGTTTATTTCCTATTTATTTTTTACTAATCAATAATAACGCATTAAATACTAAAAGTTAGTTGCAATTTAATAGAATATTTAAAATTTCAAAGTAAATATCAATAAAATAATTATCAATGAGATATATATATATATATATATATATATATATGTATTGCAATTTTAACCATTAAGGTAATACATCATGCGAAAGGTTATTATTGAAAACTTATATATTGTGACAGGTGGCTTATCGAGGTTAGGCCACCTGCCATACAGTGCGAGATAGAGTTTGCGGCGCGACTATACGCGGCGCCATCGATCAAGCGATCGATGGCTTGACGCGGGAAAAGCCGCGGCGTACGGAAACGCGGCGCTATCGATCAAGAATCGATAGCGCTACGCGGGAAAACTGATAGGCGAGAGGGGAAAAAGGAGCCCCCCCTCAAGCCTTCTTCTCGTCCGAGCCGTTTTACCAGCCGCACGTGTCGATATCGAAGTCAGGAATTTCTTTAGGAGAAAGAGTCGATTTTCCGCAGCGTTTCAGCAGAGTTATTGACGGGACGATACCGCGATTAATCATTAATGAAGTAAGTTGTAACTTATTCGTGATAATTTAGTCCGCGAGTAATTATATTCAGTTTTCTGACGCGTGTGCGATCGCGTCAGGCGTAGATATATATATATATATATATAGGAGAGTTACGCGCGAGACCGCGTAACTCAAACCCGAGTATAACGTGCGAGTGCGAGTGAGAGGATCGATCTCTCTCTTGCACTATCATAGAATAGGCGTACGAGTAAGAGAAAGACACTCTTACTCGTACAACCTGCAAACACGCAGTTGAGCGAGAGGAACGAGCAACCATAGACTGCAGCGTCGAGTGAGAGTAGGAGACGCTCTCACTCGGGCATCCACGGACTACGGCAGTATAGAGAGGAAACTGCTCTCTCTATATCTGCCGTGCATAGACTACACGTGTGTGTGTAGCCGCGTGAAGCGAAGAGGGTGCGCATGCGCAGTGCGCACCTCGAGAATTAGTATTGCGCGTGAGGCAATACTAACTGCTCTTCGCAGTAAAGGACCTCCCCGCTATAATTTATTAACTTTTGTATTGTTTTGGTTGTTTTTATTTATTAAATCAGCAGTTCAGCACTGAGTCGGTGCGTTCTTATTTTTATTTCCCTACAGCGTCCCTATCCCGAATACCGCCGCCTCCGCGGGTGTGCCAACCGGTTGTTGGCACACATCCTGAGCAGCCGAGCCCGGTGGGAGCAACACCGGCCGCAGGGCCTTAGGCAAGGCCCCTCACACACACATAGAGATAAAGCAGGACCAGAGGAGGGTCCTCCGTCGCTAGCGGGTGTGATCGAATTTACGCCGTTACAATATATATATATATATATATATATATTGTAACCTCAGTATATTGTTATAAGAAAAAATTAAAATAATAATTTTATATAAGTTAATAAATATAGAAAATTTTATATAAATAAAATCAACAATATAATACACAAAGTTAGAAGTAAGAAACGATATAAAATATAGCGATAGGATTAAGAAATTGACACAAATTAGGAAAAGCTAATATAAATTTACGAATAAATTCAATGCCGCTAAACAGCAAGGACATTGAACTCAAAGGTCGTAACAATCGATGTATATTCTGTGTAATACGATTTATTAAAATAAGAAATCGAAGTAGAGTTTAAACATAAAGAAGTAAAAGTAAAAAGGCGAGCACCGAAATAATTTTATATAGAATAACAAATAACACATTTGACAAACAAATAGAAAAAAGAAAAAATATAATACAAAATTTGAATTAGGAAAAAAGTTATTACAAATAGAAGGTTATAGAAAGCCAGTAACTCGAGAAAGTCAAAATTCTATGAAGTTCTATCAGGGTAACTGGATGAATAAAAAACAGCATAACAATTGACTTTATATAAATACGTAGATAAAGAGAGTACACAAGAAGTTACTGTGAAAACAATTGACGAAATAAAATATTTGTACATGAAAAGCGAAAAAGAAAAATTAAAAAACTTGTAAACGATAAAACAGCTCGAAATTTGCGAAAATCACGACATTCTTATACATGTAAAGACGTGACCACATCTCAGCTAGAAAATAAGAAAAAAACATTCTCGAAAATATTGTCAATTATTAAATAATTGTCAATAGAAGCCCATAGAACTTTGCCTTAATCAAGGATCGGCGAGAGTATATAAAGCCGAGCTCCTCAAGGCAGAAGACACTTGATTTCAGACTTTCAAAGACGACAGTCGTAGATTGATATTATCCAATGTAAGAATAATTATTAATGAATTCGCAATTTAAAATTTGAACTGATTTTCTTTTGTTATCCATGTGTGAAATCAAGGCAAAGTAAAATAAAATTACAAAACTTCCAATCGATGGCGTTTTGCAAGTGATGCAGATGACTTAGTATTGGTAATGTTGTAATTTTTATACTCAAGGGTTCTATACATTTTTAAAAGAGGATAAAATCTTTGAGTAAACCAAAGATTTTCGGGTATATCAACACTGTGTTCGATTGCACCGGGGTCGGGTGTTAAAATATAAAAAATAAAAAAAAAAAACAAAATTAAGAAAGAATAAACCGCACACGATTTCTACTATCGAATGAGTGTGGCTGGTTTAACACCTATGTATTAGTCTGCTACGATAATGCAATCGCTAGCAAGTACATAGGTATAGTCATCCTTAAATTTAACTCTTTAAATGACAAACATAAACATTGGCAGGTCAATGACCATAGTGGCGTCTCACTCTAAGATGTCACGCATTGGCGTACGATTTAAAAATTTTTTATTTTCGTGAAATAAAATCTGAAACTTCGAAAAGAAACATTAGTAGAAATAAAATTAATTAATTGAATATTTATTATAGAAACACAAGTAGGATCTTGGTTGATCATAGATATAAATAAAACAGTAAACTTTTTCAATCAAATTAAGATAAGATACACACGCATACACACGGTAATTGTCAAATAAATCGGGGTTCAGCACTCGAACGTGCACACTTAAAAATAGTAAATATCTAAAAAACAAATAACTTAGCATAGGTTTATGTTAATTCGTTATAATGTGATAATTCGACACGTTACAATACAGTCTGTCAAGTAAGAGCGTGGTCGACTTCACCGACAGGTAATGTAAGATTTTGCTCTAATTCCTTCGCGAGCCAATAGAGGAAAGCTTTGTTCTTGATGCATTGTCAACAAAAATTTAGTTGTTGTTGATCTTTTAAAAGAGAATCACGTTAAACGCCATGAGTGCTAAGTACGCGTCGCGCTACGAGGCTGTGTTTCTTTGCATCCACCCGAAAGGTCCCAAAATGTCGCAATCAGCGGCTGCTAAATATATGAGAAAGTCGGAGGCATTTGTACAGAAGTGAATACAGCGATATAAAGTGGCTAAAAATGTCGATGATTTACCAGAACGTGGCTCGATAGGAAAAGTGAACAAAAAAGATGAAATGTATGTATATACAGTCGGTCAAGTAAGAGCGTGGTCGTGTTAATTTATAGAAAAATTTATTAGATAAAACTTTCATATTTATATGTACATTGTACACATTACAAACAATGATGCAATTCGGTCAATAATGTGTCCAGTCACCACCGGCGTCGATAATTGCCTAGCATCTCCGAGGCATGCTTTCTACTAATTTGACGGCGTATTCTAGTGGCAAGGATCTCCAGATCCGACGAATTTCGTAAGACAACTGCTTCAAAGTGTATGTGCGTCTTCCACGAAGCTTCCGTATAATATATGCCCACACATTTTCAATAGGGTTTGCATCGGGCGACTGCGACGGCCAATCCAATGTAACGATGCCAGATTGAGTCTTCCACTGAGTACAGAGCTTGTTGCAGTGTTTAGGATCGTTGTCCTCCTGCAGAATCTAATCTTCATTTTTTGTGATGAACCATCGTTTGGCAGATGGCAGTAAAGCCTTTTTGTAGATTTTTATCATTTTCTCGGCATTTAGGTTGTCAGTAAAGAGGTGCAAAGTGCCGAATCCCTGCTTTGAGAAGCAGCCCCAAAGATGCACCTTTATTCCATGTTTTACGGTCCGCTGAACAAGCCTATTAGTGGAAGTTGACCAGGCTCGCGTGAGGACAGAACGTGCCCATATAGAACATTCATTAGTAAAAATGACATTTTCAAAATCTCTATCAATATTCTCATGCGCCCAAGCGAGTCGCTTTGTCACATGTTTTTCAGTCAACAGAGGCTTCTTCATTGTGTTGCGCCATTTCAGATGATGAGTACGAAGATGGGTTCGGATAGTTTCGTAGAATATATCTAAACCTTTTGCCATTAATTTTGCTTGTCCTTGCCGCAGTGTTAAAGCAGGATTCCGCGAAAACAGATTCACTATTCTTTTTTCTTCTTTTTTGTTCACTTTTCCTATCGAGCCACGTTCTGGTAAATCATCGACATTTTTAGCCACTTTATATCGCTGTATCCACTTCTGTACAAATGCCTCCGACTTTCTCATATATTTAGCAGCCGCTGATTGCGACATTTTGGAACCTTTCGGGTGGATGCAAAGAAACACAGCCTCGTAGTGCGACGCGTACTTAGCACTCATGGCGTTTAACGTGATTCTCTTTCAAAAGATCAACGACAACTGAATCTTTGTTGACAATGCATCGAGAAGAAAGCTTCCGTTTATCGGCTCGCGAAAGAATTAGAGCAAAATCTTTTATTACCTGTCGGTGAAGTCGACCACGCTCTTACTTGACAGACTGTATATATATATATATATATATATATATATATATATATATATATATATATATATATATATATAAATATCTTTAATTTAATCGCACAGTTATATCCATATATGCGTCTATTTATAAGTTTGAACTTGATACATTTAAATATAATATTATTTTAATCCTACTATTCTAGTTGTCGTCACTATTATTTAATTTATCTAGAGAAAAATATTCCTAATCTAACTTATTAATATTTGAACATACATTAATTACTGAATCTTAAAATTTAATAGGAGAAAATATTTTAATTCTGAATGAATTCAGGAGTTTTTATAATGAAGCGTAACAAACAAGATTTAAACATGATTATTATATTCGTAGTGTCATAAAATTACTCTATAGTAATAGTAAAAAAATAATCTGTAATTAATAATTGTTATCTAAGTCTGTAACGTTGGAGTGACATTTCACTGCGTTAATTTGAGTAACGCAAACTCGTTGTCGCCTTTTTGAGCTTCAGCAGTCAAGCTTACGGGCTCGGGATGGTGAAGGAGATTCGGAGCTTTATGTTTCTTTCTTGAAAGAGAGGTGTGAAAAACGGGACTGAGCGTACGTCCAAGCCAAAATTCAGGCCAGCTACGCCGCTCTGGATAGGAGCTACTCAATGTTATATGGATAAAAGTAGTAAGCCGAGACTCAGGCTAATTCTACCTTCTTGGAAAAAAAAAAAAAATTGATGAGAAGGAAGATAGAAAAAAAAAAAAAACAATATAATTTACAATATGAAAATTTGTTTAACTCACTTTACTATTTGCTTTGAAGGTGTGGACTTGATCTTCTCTCTCACTTTACCTCTTGTCCTATTTTGCTGGGTTGACTGCTTGACAGATGTTGCTACTTTGACGCGGAAGGAAAAAAAAAAATCTGTTTTGATGAAAATGTTTATTCTACTTTTAGCGTTACCCGGGGACAACGAATTTTTTTTAAACGTATTTATCCATAGAATTCTAATTTGCAGAACACGATGTGTATTCATCGAGAAATTCTAATTCAGTAACGATTTTTGTACGCATCTTTAATTTTGTCGATTACAGCGACATTTGTCACGAATCTAAAAAATGTTCCGAACAAAATTTCCATATTTTTCGACGCAGAATCAGAATCTGCAATATAAAATTGGGGTACCCATTTCAGATTTTTAAGTTGAAACCGCTCCATACGGGGGGTTAGAGGGGGGGGGGTCGATTGTGGTGTCATTGCATGTCCCATATCCAGATTAACAAATTTTTCATTTCTACCTTTTCATATGCGTAGTTGTTGAGATATTCGCATCGATAGATTAAAACTGCCGACTACAGCGCCATCTGTCACGCATCAAAAAAAATGTTTGAGACAAAACTTTCATATTTTTTGACGCAGAATCAGAATCTATAATAAATTGGGATTTCCATTCAAAATTCGCGATTTGACCCTCAAATAACCTTCAAATTTGATCTCAAGGTTGACGCAAAGGTCAGCGTTGGACGACCCTTCTCAACCCCTACAACTTTTGTTCAAAACATTTTTTGATTTAACCATCTCCCTTTGAAGTTATTTCGACCGATAGATTAAAACGGACCACCCTGTATATAACTGTTCGACTCAAAAGTTCGTAGGCTAACATAGTAAAACACATTTTTTTGTGAAATTCGATTTTATCATCCAATATAGTTACCTTTGAGGGTGATGAAACGATTATAGCGGTTATATAATTTTCTAATACCATTTTTATAGTACGATTTCTCTTTAGCCTCAAAATAGGCCTCAGTTTCGGCGATTACCTCTTCATTAATGCTGAATTTTTTCCAGCGAGCATTCTTTCGAGGTCTGCAAACAGGAAAAAGTCACTGGGGGCCAGATCTGGAGAATACAATGGATGGGGAAGCAATTCGTAGCCTAATCCATGCAATTTTGCTACCGTTTTCATTGATTTGTAACACGATGCATTGTCTTGATGAAACAGCACCTTACCCTTCTTTAAATGGGGCCGCTTTTTCGTAATTTCATCCTTCAAACGCTCCAACAATGCTATGTAATAATCGCTGTTAATGGTCTGACTCTTTTTGAGGTAATCGATGAATATTATACCATACGCATCCCAAAATACTGATGCCATAACCTTGCCAGCCGACTGTTGCATCTTTCCATACTTTGGATTCGGTTCGTTACGTGCAGCCCCTCGGCTGACTGTCGATTAGACTCTAGAGTGTAGTGATAAGGCTATGTTTTATCCATTGTCACATTTCATCTGATAAATTCGTCTTTATTACAGTTGAATATCGCTAAACATTACTCCGAATCATCAACGCGTTCTTCCTTTTGATCGATTGTGAGCTCGCGCGGCACCCACTTTACACACAGCTTTCGCATGTCCAAATATTCATGCACAATATGTCCAACAAGTTCCTTTGATATCTTTAGAGTTTTAGCTATCTCGATCAACTTCACTTTACGATCATTTGAAATTGTTTTGTGAACTTCTTTGATATTTTCGTCGGTAACAGCTTTTTTTGGACGTCCACTGCGTGTATCGTCTTCGACGCTCATTTCACCTCGTTTAAATTTAGCAAACCACTTCTGAACGGTTGATTTCCCTGATGCAGAGTCCAAATAATGTTTATCAAGTCAAGCCTTGCCTTTAACAGTATTTCTTTTCACCAAAAAGCAATGCTTCATTAACACACGAAATTCTTTTTTATCCATTTTTTTTACAATCACAAAAGTTGCCTTACTCACAATGCTATATCTCACGAACCAATTATCCGAAAGCTGTTGAATTTATACACGTATCGTTTGAAGGTTGATACTAACTAGAAATCATACTAATTAAATATTATCTTTAATTCTAGTAAGGCCATCTATGAGTCAGCCTACGAACTTTTCAGCCTATCTTATATACTATATATATATATATATATGAGAGGCGTTTGAAAAGTCCGTGCAAAAATAAAAACTGCTTACGTGTTCGGTGTAAACCTTTTTTATTTTTCGACATAGTCTCCCTTTAGGCTTATACACTTCGTCCAACGATGTTCTAGTTTGTTGATCCCTTCCGAATAATAGGATTTGTCCAAGTCTGCAAAATATCCATTAGTGTCTGCAATCACCTCCTCGTTTGAATAAAATCTTTGTTCCGCTAGCCATTTCTTCAAATTGGGGAACAAATAGTAGTCCGAGGGAGCCAAGTCTGAAGAATAGGGGGGATGTGAAATGAGTTGGAATCCTATTTCGATTAATTTTGCGACCACAACTGCTGAGGTGTGTTCTGGTGCGTTGTCGTGATGGAAAAGGACTTTTTTGTGGGCTAATCGCGAGTGTTTTTCTTGCAGTTCGGTTTTCAAACGGCCCAATAACGATGAATAATATGCACCTGTGATAGTTTTACCCTTTTCCAGGTCATCCATCACCATATCATGGATTTGATCAATGATTTCTGGAGTTTTAACCTCCACAGGTCGTCCAGAACGTTCAGCGTCACTTGTGCCTATATGGTCAGTCCGAAAATTTTGAAACCACTTATAAACTGTTCTAATCGAAGGTGCAGAGTCACCATAATGTTTATCAAGCTTCTCTTTAGTCTCCTGAGGCGTTTTGCCGTGCATAAAGTAATGTTTAATCACCACACGAAATTCTTTTTCGTCCATTTCTTAAAAATCACTCGACTTCCTTGATTCACACAAATGCCAAACTCAAAGAAATAGACCAATATGGCTGCAACTTGGTGTGTGTTCATTCAAGAGATGCTACTAACTAAACATGACCTCGATACGTGACGGTGGTGCCATCTCTCGGACTTTGCACGGACTTTTCAAACGCCCCTCGTATATATATATATCTTATTATAGATTTTAATAAATGATAAATAACGTGTATGTTTATATACCATTATATTTTTCGCAAAGTTTTGAGAAGAAATTGTTCTTATCAATTTTTTGATTAGACGCAGAAGTTTCGAGTAAAAAATATTAGAAATTCAAAACATTTACGATTATTATTTTGAAGTATTAACAATATTACCGTGTACGACATATTTCAATTGAGTTAAAAACTATCAATATTTCCAGAAATATTTTTTGATTTCTAAAAATTTAGTATACTTTAAGTTTTTACGCTAATGAATAAAATTGCAGTGCTATAGAAATTTTATTGTAGAAAAACAGTTTGACGAAGACAGAATTGTGACATGTATGTACATTTATTAATTAAATAATTTCAGGTTCATATTGAATATTTTTTTATTAGGCCAATGAAAGTTTTATCAGTTATTTTTCTTTTTCTTTTGGAGTTTAGATGTTTTGAACATGCCGCGTGAAGAAAATGATTACTTACCGGACAATCTTAAGAATTCGGGTATGTTTTCAGACGAATCAGATGTTGATGAAGAATCCTATAAATATTTTACACGCGTAGATTCCCAAAAAAATTAATTGTTTGACTGACTGACTTGGCTGAAGCATGTCGAAGTGCTAACTTCAACCTTCCCGTTGGGCATACGTTAGTATGTTGAACGGTGATTTAATTTTTTTTTACTAAACCTATGAAGCAGGCGACGAAATTTGACAGCAATTTCATTTTCTTCTAATCCACGCACCGAATGACTTTTTACAATGCTAGACAGAGCACCAGAATAAATTTTTTAATGATATTTTGCGTAAAATAGGGTAATAATTCTTATTTATGAAAATTTTGAATTTCAATATTGGGCCCAAAAATAAGAATTTTGGAAATCTGACTATGAATTAATCATGTACTAACCCAAAAATCTATAGGAAGACTTTGTTTCGCTTGGTTTGATTTTTGAGTTTCTTTTATGCACACGATAATAAACATACATCAGCTTTTGCTCAGGGACCGAATATTCCAAACTTTCAATAATTTTATACTCGAAACTGGTGAGTCTAATCGAAAAATTGACAAAAATAATTTCTTCTCAAAATTTTTCGTAGAATATAATAGTATTGTTGGTTTTTTAAAATTTTGCATTTTATGATTGGGTACCCTTGGCATTGAGCCTAATTTTTAAAATTTTGAAAATCCGACCTC
The DNA here is from genome assembly GCA_949987625.1 of Chalcis sispes. Taxonomy (NCBI): domain Eukaryota; kingdom Metazoa; phylum Arthropoda; class Insecta; order Hymenoptera; family Chalcididae; genus Chalcis; species Chalcis sispes. Next base: position 45,574,763 of record OX465094.1, on the reverse strand, counting down.
AGATTTGGATTTACGTCGATTCCGGACATCAAAATTATCTAGTTCTAGGCAGCACCGTAGAATAATGACGATCGAGAAGAACGATCCGCGAATATTGGTAGTGCTTGCTAGTAATTATTCAGAATCTCATGATTCAAGTCTGCAAATCGCAATACGATCTGGTATTCCGAGGAACACAATCAAAAGAATTATGAGACTTCATCGTTTTTATCCATATCACATCACTTGAACCCAAGAACTGACGCAACGTAATTTTGAAAGAAAATTGCAATTTTGTCAATGGGCTCAATCAAGATTGCAAAATCAGTTACATTTTCTGAATTATGTGATGTTTTCTGATGAAGCCATTTTTTATAATACGGGATAATCACACAATGAGAAACACATAAAAATTATTTTTTGTTTTTTTTTTTACGCTTATTTTAAAAACAAGAAAATTGAAAAGTACAAGAAATCTTAAAAATATTATCAAAATACATTGTTCTGTGAGACAAAAAGTAGGAATTCCCATTTAAAAATCTGAAGTTGACCATGAAATGTCCTTGAAGGTCATAGTGCTGGTCAAATATAAGGCTGCCATTTGCTTTCCATCTTACATTTTTACAACTTTTGTCTCTAACACTTATTCGCTTGGACCACTGGCGAGTTTTAAGTCACTTTGTAGACTTAAAATTGTTAAATTGAGGTTTGTGGTCTAAGGGTTTATAGGCTTATAATTGTTGACTTAAGATTAGTGGGCTAAGAGTTTATAGGCTTGAAATTTGTGGGCTTGAGGTGTGTGAGCTTGGAATTTGTAAATTTGAAATAATAGTCTCTAGGTTTATAGGTTTGGCGAAACGTGAGAGGCAGGGGGACTTACGCTAATCAAGCATCCCAAAACGTTAGAAGCAAAGCGACTCACTGTAATTAGTAAGTGCCATGAGTGAAACGAAATTTGTTAACTTCTCGCCGTTATTTCTTGGTAACGCTTGAAGCAAATACTATACATTATTAAGTGGTATACAGGGTGTTACAGAAGTAACGATGCCCCTTAACAACTTTCCAGTATCGTCTTTTCCGAAAAAGTTTTTCAGATAAAAGTTGTAAGGTTTGGTTCACAGAATTGATAAACGGTCTTGCCGTTGATTCCAAGGGCATTTTGCAAAGCCATTTTAACGTTAGCTCTTATTTTTCAATTGGGGACCACTATTTTTTACTTCAGATATTAAAAGAGCAGATAATATAAAGTTAAGATATGTACTTAACCTAAGGTAAGTTATTACGGAAGGTCGTTTAGAGGTCATCTTTAGTTTTTATGGATGAATCTTGAACCAGGTTTCACAATAAAAAATCTTGTAGACGGAATTTACCGGTTTTGTACTACTACTCTATTAACTGATGCCTTTGAATTTGACTCCAAGGACATTTTTGAAAGCTATTTGAAACTCAACTTTTTTTTTTTTAATGAGACACCTATTTTATCTTTAAAAATGAAATGAGCCGAAAATTCGCTCTCAGTATGATTCAGGACCAACGACATGGCAAAAATATTACCCCTTGGGGTACTTGATTACCGTGAGTCCTCTTGCCTCTCAAGTTGGGGTGCTTCATTAATGCAAATCCCTTTGCCTCTCATATTGTGGTGCTTGGTTAACGTAAGTCCACTTGCCTCTCACGTTAAAATAATAAATTCCAAATATATTCAATAATTCCAAATACAAATAAATTCCAATCACAGAATGTGTTCGAAAACACTACTCCAGCTGCTTTGTCTTTCACATTGAAATGCTTGATTTACTTAGGAGTTTATTATTTTTCATGGATTAGGAAAGATTCAAATTTTTAATTGATTATGTTAGTTTACAAAATTTGATGCAACAGGAAGTGTTAAAGATCTATCTAGACCTGGTAGGCCACGATCGGCAACTAACGAAAAAATGCAGCTCAATATTGCACTTTCTTTTCTGGAAGATTCTCACCTTTTTACTAGTCGAGTAGCATTGCAGCATAGCGTGAGCCATATGTCAGCACAATAAACTTTGAAATTAATAAAATTTCAATCTTATAAAATGCACTCAGACCAATAGTTTAATGATGATGATCCTGATCGCCGGATAGAATTTTGTAATAAAATGATGAAAAATATTTATATTGATAATAATCTTCTGAATAACATTGTTTTATCAGATGAAGCTACTTCTGAATGGACATGTTGACAGGCAATTTTTTAAACTACTCTGACGTTGACCTTTATTGGATGGTTGAAGCACATACATATACGTAATATTCTCAAAAACTAAATATCTGAGTAGGTATCTTAAATAATAGATTAATTAGTCCTTCTTTCTTTGATGAAACTTTGAGTGTTTAAAGTTATAAAATCATGTGACGAAACAAAATACTACTAGGAATAAGACGAATATCAGATAAAAATTTTGAGAACATATGGTTTTAATAAGATTATGCTCTAACCCATTACGGAAAAGACGTTGTGAGATACTTAAATGGAACCTTCCTTAATCAATGGATTGATAGACGAGGATAAATTTAAGGGCTAATGTGTTCGCCAGACTTAGCGTTACTCGATTACTTCTTTTGGGGATATTTGAAAGAAGAACTGTAACAAAGAATCATTCAAGAAGCAGTAGTTATTGATACTAAAATGACCATATGCTGTAATATTATATATAATATTTCGAAAATATGCTGTAATAAGAATTCAGCATTTTAACGCGAAAGGCAAAAAGACTTGCGGTAATCAAGCACCCTAATAAGACCATGCTTTCGCCACGTCCACGTCGTTGGTCCCGGGTCATGCTGAAAGTGAATTTTTCGCTCTTTCCATTTTTTAAGTAAAAAAAGGGAATCACATTTAAAAAAACAAGTTCACCTTCAAATGGATTTCAAAAATGACCTTGGAGTCAAAGTCAAGATCATCAGTCAATTGCGCAATACGAAACCTGTAACTTCCATTTGCATAATTTCTCGAAATGCAACCTGGTTCGAGATTCACCAATAAAAACTATATGTGACCTTTGAGGATACTTTTACCCAATATCAAGTACATATCTAAACATTAAATTTTTTGCTCTTTTAATTTCTGAAGTGAAAAATAAGGGTCCTCATTTGAAAAATAAGAATGGACCTTGAAATACCCTTGAAAAATAACCTTAGGATCAACGGCAAGGTCATTAATCAATACTTTAAATAAAAACCTACAACTTATGTCAACAAATTTTTTTTGGGAAAAACAACTCTAGAAAGTTATTCAGCGGTATCGTTACTTTTGTTACGTCCTATATAATATCGCATAAAATCACAAAGTTAATGTCTCTAAATAAACCCAAAATTCACTAACTATTAGGACCTTGAATAAGTTCTTGCTGTTTGTTTTTTACAAAACAGAAGCTTTATTTAAAATATAAGGCACAAAAATATTTTACTTAAAGTATTGCCCATCACTAGAGACCACTTTCTCCCATCTTACTGGCAATATATAAATTCCGCGTCGGGAAAACGATATGTCTTTTGTGGCTATCCAAAAATCAATCCATTCTTTAGTATCTTCGTAAGAATGGAAGCGCTGCTCAACCAGACCATGTGCCATTGAACGAAATAGCAGAAAATCGGAAGGGGCTATGTCAGGTGAATACGGCGGGTGGGATAGAACTTCCCACTGAAGCGTTTCCAGGTAGGTTTTCACTAAATTTGCTACATGAGACCGACCGTTGTCATGTAACAAAATCACTTTGTCGCATCTTTGCTCGTATAGCGGCCGTTGTTCTTTTTGGGCTTCGCTCAAACGCATCAACTGAAGTCGATAGCAATCTCCCGTGATAGTCTTATTCGGTTTGAGCAGCTCGTAGTAAATAACACCCTGCTGATCTCACCTAATGCAGAGAAGAAACTTCAAATCATGGGTATTTGGTTTTCCGGACGATGTTCATGCATGGCCGGGCTTACCCCACGATTTTCTACGCTTCGGATTATAGTAATGCATCCACTTTTCATCGCCAGTCACGATACGGTGCAAAAAACCCTTTTCTTTTCGTCCGTTAAAGCAGTAGTTTACACGTGAGAAAACGCTATTCGACGTTTTTCGGCTTTAATTCATACAGCACCCAATGTCCTTGCTTCTGGATTATTCCTAACACTTCTAAACGTTTTATAACTAGTGACTCATCTACTTGTAATATTTTTCAAGTTTTGCTAGCGTCTGACATCGGTCTTGATTAGGTAATTCCTCTAATCCTTTGTCTTTAAATTTTTTCCTTTCCTGTCCTCGCTTGCCATTTAAAAAAGAAAATACGCATCTATCATATCGACCGCCCGCATCGATCTACACCCAAGCGCTTCACTACGATAAAGCCTCCCTCCACAACCTACTTGACGCACCCTTCACCGACCAAAATTGTTGTGAAACCTAGCCTAAGCATGGGCCAAGAGTTTACGAGTTTTCTTGAAATACATCTATTATTTATGTGAAAATAGCTGCTATCGTTTAACTTAATTTAATCATGTTTTTATTTCAAATAACGCAACGGTCTTTTTTTTTTAATATATATGTATACACACTATTACAAACAGTAATAAAAAGAATTTTACAGAAATTACTGCGATAATGTTTCACTACACTAAATCTCATAACAACTTAAGGGACGGTTTATCTTTTTATTGACCAAAACAACAGTTTATTTTGGAATTTTTTTTTTCATGGAAGGAAATTAATTAACAACTCAAATTATTTGCTACTTGTTATATACAATAAAAAGTACAAAAAAAATTTTTTTTATGACAAAATATCGTGACGGTAATTAATGGCACGCCCCGTAAAGTGACCATCTCCAAAAAAAGTGGCCCGCTGTTGGCCACTCTAGCACCTGCAAAAATTAACGAAAATTAAAAATCAAAAAAGTTTCATAAAATATATGAGTGTAGTCGGCATCTGAACTATAATCATCGCTAAAAATTAAAAATTAACAAAATGGCGGGCATTTGAATTTTTTTTTTCATTATTGAGTTTTTTTTTCACTCTTTAAAGTACTCTAAAAATTAAAATAATGCATATATCATCTTGATTGTAGTCCACTTTCCAATAAATACTTTAACAATTAAAAAAAAAAAAAAGGTGATCCATCGAGTAGTTTTTTAGTAATCGTGGCCAACAGTTCGAAAAACGTGGTTTCGAGAAAAACGCGTTTAAAGATTTGATTAACGATTAATCTGTGTTAAGGCCAGGTTACCCCAATAAACGTAATTTTTTTCAATACATTTTATTCATAGTACGAAACATGTTGAGTAATCAATTTTTTTACATATGAAAGCACATATATAAATTTACTTGAAATAATTTTTTTTTTTTTTTTTTTTCAAAATGGCGGTCCTGAAAATGGCTGCTGAAACTCATCTGATTCACAGATGGATGACATCATTTCTTGGAAAAGAATTATCTGAAAGCAAAAAACAAAATGGTTTCATGTTCTGTATCGAATTGGCTATGGCCTCAAGCAGAACCAGAAATATTCATTATTATTTAAAAAAGTTATAAACAATTAAAAGTGAAAAAAAATGTTTAAAAAATTCAAAAGTCCGCCATTTTGTTTTTTTTCATTGAAAATATTTCATTCTGCTTGAGGCCATAGCCAATTCGATACAGAACATGAAACCATTTTGTTTTTTGCTTTCAGATAATTCTTTTCCAAGAAATGATGTCATCCATCTGTGAATCAGATGAGTTTCAGCAGCCATTTTCAGGACCGCCATTTTGAAAAAAAAAAAAAAAAAAATTATTTCAAGTAAATTTATATATGTGCTTTCATATGTAAAAAAATTGATTACTCAACATGTTTCGTACTATGAATAAAATGTATTGAAAAAAATTACGTTTATTGGGGTAACCTGGCCTTAACGTCAAAATAACATACCTCACGGTTAATCAGCAATTCCCGGGCCATGAATTAGTCCTTCCTTATGCCCATACTGTTCCTGTAGGCTTGTTTTGTCTGATTTTTTTGAAAGTGCAGCTGCTTTGGCGGTTTCGGACATCGAGCTCTCAAATGCAGTAACGCGTTTTGCGTCAGCTTCGCGGGTAAAGTTATTGGCTTCAAGTCCAACGGAGATCCTTAAAACGTCAATAATTTTTAATAATGCTATGTAGCTATCATTGAATAAAGCAATAGCCGTGTACGTAGCAATTTGAACAGTCTTGGCACCGCAGTGGAGATGTTTCGGAGCAAGCTTCCAGACGCAAGCGTTCACAGACTCATTGGAATTTTGAGTGTTACGTCCAGTACAGCGTTCCATTAAATCGTCTGTCGATAGAACTTCGAATACTGGCTCAATCGCTGCTTGCATTTTATCTGCAAGAGGCGGCTTATGCTTGAACGTCTTCAATGTACCGTTCACTTCAGCAACACGCCACTTGCACCAACTGTCCTTTCCAGCCGGACAATGTTCGTGCTGCGGTTTTTTATCGGTGGAGATATTATGATAAACTGTCCACACGGCGTTCTTCATATCTTCGGCAGACTCTGGATGCCTTCAGATAGCCAATCCGTAGTATATTGTCAAATCTGCTATGACTTTATCGGTGAGTTTGCGGGAGCCTTTACCTCCAAGACCCTTTGTTTGTTTTTTAACAGCCCTGAGACGTGTGCCCATACGTTTTTGCACATGTCCTACACACTCTTTTTTTTTTTTACAATAAAATCGTCGTAGGAATTCATGTCTATAATGGCCTTGAAAGTTTTTGTGTCTCCGTCGCCGATATATGGCTCATACTTGATGCCAAGCAGTTCTACAAAACGAGAGAACATTTATTTTATCGCGTCCGCTTCCATTTTCCCGGAACTACCATAGTGGTTCGCGGAACATATCTCAGCGTGGCTCTCTTTCCATAGATTATATTCAAACATGCCAATTTTACATTTCTAATTGGAACATGCTTGGCAGAAAGATGATTTTACGCTGACGTCGAGAACTTTGCTCGTGTTTTTGCCAATAAGAGTAGCAAAACCAAACAAAGACGAGAAACCTCGTTTCGTCCATGACCCGACACCTGACACGGTCACGAGACTAGGATCTTTACCGGCGGCGACATTTCCTTCTATTTCTTCTTTCACTGCTTCACTTTGAAAGTGTTGGAAAACGGTATACGACGCAGTGTGCAAATTATTTAAAAATGTAGTAATAAAAGATGATGTTATATCCAACAATGCACAAAACAGTCGGAGGCTTTGTAATCCACCACCCAGCATTCGTATAGCTAACATTAGTCTGCGATTAACTTCGTAACACGTATGATTTTTTGGACTGGAATCACAGTAACGCGTTGAGGACGAGCACAAAGCCACAATTTTGAAGGCAACACCAGCACCATTTGTCTTCGTGAACTTTATTTCACCATCGCACGATTGACACTTTACGAAGGTACTGACCATTGCAAAATCGTGTAAAAAGTGCAGGAGCACGTAATTTGCCGAAACATCATAGTAAGTGCTCTTCAGTTTTTTTGCTGAAGCGCTCACTTGCTTAGTATCGCACTCATTAGTAAATTGATTTTCACTAAACTGTCTCTTTTTTTTTCGATTAGGATGCCCCGCGGCAGAATTACTCCTTTTCTTCCCTACAGTAGGCATTTTTCAAAAGAACAAACGCAAAAAACAACTGAAACGCTGAAATATCCACTTAATTCTACTCGCAGCACGTTGTAAACTAACTGCCGACGCTATAACCGTTGGCATAAATTATTCTCTATATAGAAACGCATCTTTGCGAGGTCAAAATAATAGCACTATATATTTTAAATTATTATAACTATTTCCATAATAATTTTTTTTTTTTGCAAAACGTTGCATTATTTTTATAAGCAAAATTTTATAAAATAGTTGCATAAATCATTACTATACTATTATCTACATTTTGCAATGTCTTAATTTCGGCTTGTAATAATTGTTAATGCGCCACAGTTTATTGTTCTAAAATTCCTTAATTAATTCCTAACCAAATAATAATTCTTAGGTTTAATTGAACTAACGTAGCAATCCAAAAACCTCAATAAATATTAATAAAGTCAAACAATCAATTACTTCTCCAACAGTTCATAGCAGTTACCTACGAATTAATTAAAAATTGTAATTTCTAAACAATGATAATTCAAACTATTATTTTGCAATTATTTCCTTTTTTTTTTTCAACAATTTTGTAATTATAAATTACTTTTACCAACTCAAAGATATCGCTTGTGTTCTTGGTCGCCATCATTTTTTAAAATCAATTTAAATAATTATTCTTTATTTAACTATCATTGAGTAAATTAATTGCGTTAAATGCGACAAAAAACTTCGTTCTTTTTTGTGATCTGCGCTCAATTTTGAATAATAAAATATCATGTAATTTAAATAAATGTATTTTTATGATAATAAAAAATAAAACTAAACTATACTAAAAACAAAGTAAAATATTTAAATATAGAACTAATAGTAACGCTAATAACAGAAATTATAAAAACTATAAAACTATAAAAGGCTTAAGCCAGAAATCGAAATATAATAAATTAAATTTTAAATTTGAAATTTTTAAAGTTTCAAACAAATATAATAAAATAAAAATATTAATATTACATACTGGCTTGAGGCGCAAGAGGATGCTCTCTCTCAAGAGAAAGTAGGAAAGCAAAGACTAAAGATTTGAAAGAAGAGTAGGAAGAGATGGAATAGAAGGTAGAAGGGAGGCTGTTCCAGAGTCGAGAGAAGGAAACAGTAAATGACTTGTCGTAGAACACCGTAGCCGAGGGAGGAATGATCAACGGTCTCACATCCCCCCGTGAAGGCCTCCCCACCTGGAACCACTGATTATTTTTCAAAAAGATAAGAGGGAGCCGAATCTCTGAACATTAAAAAGAGAGCAGAAGCAGTAAAAAATTGTCTTCGAGCTCCAGTGGTCAGCCAAGCAAGGGAGACTCTATACGAGGAGATGTGCTCACGCCTATTTAAACCATAGACGTAACGTATACCAGAGTTGATAACCCTTTGAAGTTTCAAATCTTGTTCCTGAGAAATATCGCTGTAGACTAAACTACAGTAATCCAACAAAGGAAACAGTAGCGTTTCGATGAGGTGTTTCCTTAATAAGAAGTTCGTACTACGACGAAAATAATTGAGGCGATATAACAGCGAGTTGGCTTTACGACACACATGTGACGTGTGAACTTTCCAATTTAATTTAGAGTCAAGATGCACTCCAAGATTACAAACAGAGGATTCAAATTTAACAAGTGAACCTTTAACAATAACTCCATGGACGTTCATACGCATGAGTAAGTTAATGTAATAATAAGATCCGAATACTATAGCTTTAGTTTTACGGACATTCAGACTAAGGTTGTTGGCATCGGCCCATTCAGAGATAAGCTGCGCTTGTCGACTCATTAGTTGAATCGCAGTAGCAATGTCAGACAGAGGAAACGTCAAATAAATCTGGAGGTCATCCGCATAAACGAGATGATTAATCGAGGAGTCAAAGCCGACAACAACATCATTGATGTAGATAAGAAATAGTAGAGGACCGAGCACAGAACCTTGAGGGACTCCTATGTTGAGTGGCAGAAATGCGGAAGGGCAGTCATTGGCGTCCAATACTGACTGTTTCCTACCTGACAGGTAGAAGGCAAACCATCTGACAACATCTGGCGATACGTCCAGAGTAAGTAGCTTACGCAGCAATGTAACATGGTAGACTTCATCAAAGGCTTTGCTGAAATCAAACATGAGTAGCAAAGTAACACAGCGCTTATCCATTCCTGCCCTTACATCATCTGTCAATTTAAGAAGTGCCGTCTGAGTGCTGTGTCCCTTTCGAAAACCAGTTTGAAAAGGATCAAACAACTTTCTGGTTTCCAAATAGTTGTAGAGCTGTTGGTGGACAACGCGCTCAAGAATTTTCGAGAGAAACGACAGCAACGAGATAGGACGAATGTCACTCATATTTTTAGGCGACGCAGTCTTGCTCAGCGGAATTATAAGAGAATTTTTTCAGATGGACGGAAAAATAGAGTCCTTGAGTGAATCGTTTATAATACTGCATATAGTAGGTCCAAATACGGGGAAGGTGTCAATGATGAATGCTTGTGGAATGCCATCAAATCCTCTAGCTTGGGACGCAGAATAAGAGGCTGCACTGCGTACTTCGGCAAGGGTAACAGGGCTGAAACTAAATAGTGGTTTACAGGTAAGTTCGGAGCTGAGAGAAGAAACAAATTCATCAATTGAAAGAGCATTTGGATCATGGGCAACATCCGCAAAGTATTTATTCAGTTTAGAAGCAGAAAAAGGTTGATGGGACGCTGAAGCCGCCGCACAAATACCAAGATGGCGAAGCTCCTTCCAAAGGGCTCTCGAGTCCGAGATATTAGACAGTCTGTCATAAGAGTAGCGTTGTTTTGCCGATGTAATCAAGCGGAAAACAGCATCACGAGCCATCCTGTATTTGTAAAGGTCTGACAATAGTCGAGAGCGTTTAAAACGTCTGTAAAGTCTGTCTCTGTCATCTAGTAGTCTATATATTTCAGGATTGTACCAGGGCCGGTGGGTGCTCCTCTGACAAACGGTTTTAGTAGGAACGAATAATGCAATTGTGTCATTAAGATGTGAATAAAGGCAGGTTAAGCGATCTTCCAAAGGAGCAGCACCAGCACAAATAGAGCAGACGTTTGTACGTAAGTATGTCAGTAAAGCAGTAGTGTCCGTTGAGTTAAAGTCACGAAAGGTAAAATTTTGTAGTTGTGGTTTAGTGAGAGAGGAACGTACAGTTGCAGCAATCAAGTCATGTCCGTCAATGAATGGTGAAACCGTCTTCCAGTAATCAAGGACAACATCGTTGGCATCCACAATGCATAAATCGAGCCAGGTATCTGATGTAGCAGTATGATGAGTATTCCCGTAAGGTACACAGTATAGCGAGTTCTCATTGAATAAGCTCATCAGGAAATTAGCATCATCGCTATGAACAGAGAGATAAGTGTTGAAATCGCCAAGCAATATTTTAGTGCTATAATTGTGTATAACAGAGGTAAGTGTGGGAATAAAATCACTATTTGCTAAAAATGGAGCATGTGGGGGTCGATAGACCACTCCTACAAAAATGGCAGGAGCAGTCGACGATCTAGCCTCGCAAAAGAGGTATTCAGGTAGTCCAGGCCGAGCAGTCCAGACATGCGTCGAGGAACATAAAAATGTAGATGAAAGTAAATTATGTATATAAAAGGCAACACCACCACCTCTAGTGTTACGATCACAACGGTACAACGTGAAATCCTCAAGTAATACCAAAGAGTCATCAACAATGGGACCAAGTTTAGTCTCAGTTACAGCAATTACGTGAAAATAAGGGCGAGAAGCCAAGAAGAGCCTGACCAGCTCAATGTGCGCTCAAATCGAGTTGGCATTAAAATGGCAGACTCGAAGAGCATCCTCACTGGGACAATGCCTCGAACCATAAAGAGGAATAGAGAGAGGAGATAAAGTATGAAGAGAGGGAGGGACAGAAGTAGATGAAGAGAGAGAGCATACTTGTACAGTAGTGGCGCTTGGGTTGTCTAGCTGGACGTTGCAGGTTGAGTCACGGCGGTAGTAGGCACAATCATAATTAGAAAATTTACAACGTCTTCTTCAGTATCAATTGGCACAGAGAGGCCTCTCATCTTATGACGAGCAAAGACACGTCCATTTCTTACAAAGACGGAGAAATTTAGCTTCTTGTCCCTTGACTTTTCCAGAAGGCGCATTTTAAGCCGGTAAAGAGCTGGTGGGAGAAACTCGTTTAAGTTGATAAGCGCCGAAGTTATAGTGACTGATGGTTGCATAAAAGATAAGAGCGATGAGGCAATTTGCTCTGTATGCAGCTTTTTTGCACGAATTTTGGAAGCTATTGCACTACGAGCTAGAGCAGCACTCTTCAGAGTTACCAAAAGAGGAAAATGCATGTTCGCTGGTCGAGAAGATTCAGATGTCGATCCAGTAGACGATGTAGTAGCTGTGCTCTGTGCTCGCAGCTGTCTAATAGACATAACGTCCTCGGCAGTAATAGTCGGATCAAGCGCAGAAAAGCAGCTCCAACAGCCGCTCTGATGTTTATAAACTCGCGAGGGACCAAACCAGTCAAGACAACATCAGCCGAGTGCTCCAACCTGTGTTGCTGATGAGAAAGCTCATTTAGCTTCTTCGCTAGAGCATTGTTAGCCCGATCTAAGTCGGAGATAGCAGTAGAGCTTACGTCACCAGGTGTGTTGCTTTTAATAATACCACTTGAGAGAGCATCCACTTTTTCGACCAGTAGTTGTTGATCCTGTTGTAGTTTTATAATCCTGAGGTC
>OX465094.1:45456275-45562215 GCA_949987625.1 Chalcis sispes | reverse complement strand
CCCGCATTTCACCAACTTTTTCTCAAGAAAGCAAAGAAAACTAAGGCTGAAACACTCTTCCGCCACCCCGAGCCCGTAAGCTTGACTGCTTAGGCTCAAAAAAGCAACAACGAGTTCGCGTTACATTAAGTTAACGCACTGCAACGTCACTCTGACGTGACACAAACATTTTTTGAGGCCCCAAGGGGATTTTTGAGGTAAAGAAAGAAATTGATTATTTTACCTAAGAGAAGACGAAGCTATATTTTTCTTTCCTTTCAATTTCATTCTATTTCTTTTCAAAATAAGAGATAACATTAAATATTGGATAGTCTAGAAAGTATTGAGCTTTTTTTTGTCATTTTTCGATTGAATATTTCTTTTATTTAAAATGGATTTTATTTAAGTACATACTTGCCATTATTATCTAGGACCTTTTGCCATTTTTTGGGTAGAGCCATTATTTCATCTGTGTAGAACTTCTGTGGTTTATCGTCGGAAAACTAGGCCAAGTGATTTTCACAGTCTTTTTTTGAAGTGAATTTCTTTTCATTAAGGAAGTTTTGCTGAGACCGAAACAAATGGTAGTCTGATGGTGCAAGGCCTGGACTATATGGTGGATGCATCAAAACTTCCCAGCCAAGCTCTGTCAATTTTTGCCGGGTCATCAAAGATGTGTGTGGTCTGGCATTGTCATGATGGAAGACAGCGCCCTTTCTATTGATCAATTCTGGCCGGCTTTTTTGAATTGCTTGTTGCAATCTGGTTAATTGCTGACAGTACAGAGCCGAATCAAGTGTTTGGCTAGGTTTTAGCACCTCATGATAAACAATTCCCTTTCAATCCCACCATATACACAGCATAACCTCATTTGGTGTCAATCCTGGCTTTGAAGTCGTTTGTGATGATTCAATTTTTTTTGACCATGATCTTTTTCGAACGACATTCTCGTATCTTACCCATTTTTCATCGCCCGTAATAATTTGCTTCAAAAATGGCTCGATTTCGTTGAGTTTTATTAGCATTTCGCAAATGGAAACTCGGTCGATCAAATTTTTTTGTGTTAATTCATGCGGCACCCAAACGTCGAGCTTCTTTGTGTATCCAGCCTTACGCAAATGGTTCAGAACTGTTTGGTGATGTATATTCAGTTCTTTAGCAATGTCATGGCTGCTTATGTGTCGCTCTTTTATTTTTTGTAAGATTTCATCGACTTTTTCAGTGATTGGTCGACCTAAGCGAGGTGCATCTTTGACATCAAAATTTCCCGAACGAAAGCGAGCGAACCATCTCTTGGCTGTGGCTTTTCATAAAGTATCTTGACCGTAGACACCACAAATTTTTTCACGAGCCTGCGATGCATTCTCACCTTGATCGTTGACTTGAGCTCACGGTACAGAGCTCTGTCAAAGCTGCCTGACAGGTGGACGGGGAAGTGAAGAAAAAAAAATATTCAGGAAAGAGAAAATAAGAGAACACAACACAAAGATTAAGATTTATGTCGCGTCTATGGGGTTGTGTATGTCGGGGAGATGTGCGAGTGTGCGTGGATATGTGTGAGTGTCAGAGAGAAAGAGAGAGAAAGAGAGAGAGAGAGAGAGAGAGAGAGAGAGAATGAGACGCAAAAAAAAAAACGATAAGGGGCGATAAGGACCGGATAACGGCAAGGAGTCGGTGGAGCCTCGTAGGAGTCCCGCAAGGCGGGACGAGATCAGCGGTTCGCGCCAGGCGCGGTGTTCGCTAATCCCCGGGACGACAGCGCTTAGCGTATGAACGCAAAATCGCTAGCCCGAACCTAGGTGCTCAGGACACCTTGACCGTTGGAGGGAAGTGGCTCGTCGAACTTGCGTTCGACCACGGTTAGCGTACAGCGCCAGGCGCAGAGATCGCTTACCGCAGAGCATGAAATGCGCCAGGCGCAAGATCGCTCGTGAGCCGAAGGTATTCGCGGCGGTTGCCGGAATACGAGGGAAAGACGCGGAAGAATTGGACGGACGTCCAGTAGGTCTGCGGGGCAGCGCGAGGCGCTAATTTCGCATTGACCTAGAGCGGGTATGCGGCAGGCGCACGATCGCTCTCAGGAGGCAGAGGCGACTACTCGAGGCAGTCGCCGAAGCGTAAGTGTCGAGCTCGAGAAGCGGGTCTGAGCTGAGGCCTTACGGGAGAGCGCCTCTCGCGGTCGCGAGAGGTAGCGTGTTGGTGGAGAGGGAAAGCATCTCCCACGCAGCGGCACCAGTCGTCCGACTGTGTGTGCGCCACCTCCCGTAGGCGGTAGGAAGTAGGAATGGCGAGAGAGGGGTTAGGAAAGAGTCGGGACTATGTACGCACGCACACGTCATCGTAGTGGTATTGTAAAATATAACGAATTTTTTCAGAAATTTTACTCATTTTTAAATGAATACAACTTTTGACACGAATGACGAAATACAAAACTGTCCCTATGAAAATTGTAGACTGGAATGTCACCTTTCAAACGCATGTCAGTTTGATTCAATCTGATTAGTATTGCCCGATGTATGACAACAATCACCATCTAGTGACAAAAAAGGCTCAATACTTTTTAGACTATCCAATATATATGAAAACTAACATCGTACAAAAAATAAAAAATCACGCGCAAAGAAGTCAAGTAAACGCGAATAAAAATATTTAATAAAATAAAGAAAAATAAATAATTAAAATGAAAAGAAGTGATTAATAAATATTAAATATGAAGTAATATCAAATGAATAATAGATGAATTAATAAATAAAAAATATATGATAGTGAAGTAAATAAATAAACAAGATAACAAAATAAAATAAATGGAAATATAATAAAATAAAATGAGATAAAAGTGGCATTTTAATTAAAATCAATAAATTAAACAACATAAATTAAATGAAATAAAAGTAAGTAAAATAAAGAAGATAGAATATATGAAATAAAATGAAGAAAAGTAATAAATAAATAAATCAATTAAATAAATTAAAAAAAAAAAAAAAGAAACAAATAAATGATTAAAAGCAATTAAATAAAAATAAATAGTTAAATAAATAAATAAATAAACAAAAAATGCAAAAAACAATGGAATAAAATTTTCGCAAAAAAGGAGAAAATTTTTACCTGAATTAATAAAAAAATATAATTATTATAAAGTGGAATAAATAAAATAGAAATAAATGCATAAAATAAAACAAATAATAAATAAACAAAAATAAATAAATTGAAATAAATGAAATATAAATGAATAATATATATTAACGAATAAAATAAAACGACAAATAAAGACGTAGAATAATAAATAATAGAAATTAAAACTGAGAACAATAAATAATAAGACAAATAATTAAATAAACAACATAATAAATAAATAAGAAATAAATTAAATAACTATTCAAACAGCTAAGTGAATAAAATAAATAAAATAAAATCAACAAATAAGAAATAAATTAAGTAAATAAATGAGAAAATAAATAAGAGATTAATCAAGACAATAAGCATCATACATTAGCTTAATAATACAAACAAAACAATAATAAATAATGACATGTGTGACAGGTGGCTTATCAAGATTAGGCCACCTGCCATGCAGTGCGAGATAAAGTTCGCGGCGCGACAATACGCGGCGCCATCGATCAAGCGATCGATGGCGTGACGCGGAAAAAGGCAAGAGAATCCGCGGCGTACTGAAACGCGGCGCTATCGATCAAGAATTGATAGCGATACGAGGAAAAACCGATAGGCGAGAGGGAAAGGAGGAGCCCTCCCCTCAAGCCTCCTTCTCGTTCGAGCCGTTCTTCGTGCCGCACGAGCTTTAATTAATTGACGGAGTTTTTCGCGATTTTCCGAGGAAGTTTTCCGCCGAGTCTTAGCCGCAGATACCGCGAGGACAACCCCGTCGATTCGATAGTTAAAGTAAGTGGCCACTTAGTATTAATAGCGTAGGCCGCGATTAATTATATTTAGTTTTCCTAACGCGTGTGCGATCGCGTCAGGCATAATTATATATATATATACGAGGTCTGGCTATTAAATAACAAAACTGCGCGCCTAGAGGGCAGCGTAGAGGGGTGGGAAAAAAAAACGAGTAGTGCGTTGGGTATCTAGATATCTTGTCTATGCACGTACCAAAACACGTTCTCGTCACTATTATTGTATTTGCGCAGTAACGGTTTGCAACGAACGTGTTTTTTTCTCGTGCCGAAAACCATGTGTAACGAAAAACAGGAGCAACGTATCAATCTCAAATTTCTCGTTAAATTGGAAAAAACTCCGACTGAGTGCTGTAAATTATTGCAAGAGGTCTATGGGGACAATTCTCTATCTCGTGCGCGTGTTTTTAAGTGGTGTAAGCGCTTCAGTGAGGGCCGAGTGAGCACTGAAAATGACCAACGCCCAGGTCGCCCTGTCACTGTTTCAACTTCGGAAACAGTGACCAAAATTAACCAAATTGTGCGTGCAGATCGTCGAATGAGCATCCGGATGATTGCCAAGGCTGTAAACGTCGATAAAGAAACGGTTAGACAAATTTTACACGAGAAATTACACATGACAAAAGTCTGTGCGAAGTTGTTGCCAAAAAACCTAACTCCTGACCAAAAGCTCTTGCGTCAAAGGGTCTGCTCAGATTTCCTTGAAAAGTTAAAAAAAGATTCCGGACTGATGAAAAATATTATTACTTGCGACGAAACGTGGATTTTTCAATACGATGTTAAAACAAAGCGGCAATCGATGCATTGGAAGACGCCTGAATCGCCCAGAATCAAAAAAGCATGAATGTCCAAATCAAAATTCAAGGCAATGTTGATCGTTTTTTTCGACATTAAGGGGAGGTTCTCATCTAGCGACCCAAAAATTACGTGATTTTCGCGATTTTTTTTCTCATGGAAGGAAATAAATAAACTAGTTAAGTTTTTTGGTGCTTATTAAGTATGTTATTAACTACTTTTACAAATTTTTTTGAACAAAAATACCGAATAGTTTATTAGTTATATGCATTGAAAAATAGTCATCAAAAAAAAGACACCTTCACGGGCGGCAAGGTAACTCATCCAATTTTTGTCTGAAATCAAAAAATCAAAGTTTGTTATAAACTAGAAGACATTTGCTGGATCTTGAACTAAAATCACAAAGAAAAGTTAAAAATTAACAAAATAGCGGACTTGCAAGAAAAAAGAAAAATTTTTTTGCACTTTCTTTGCTCTAAAAAGTGCGATAACAATAAAAATAATCATTGTAAAATTATGATTTTAAGTCAAGATCTAGCAAATTTAATTACCTTTAAAATAAAAAATTTATTTCGATATCTATAATAGTTTTTAAAGTATCTTGCCACCCGTCTCAAAAAATATGGTTTCGAGAAAAACGTGTTTAAAGTTTTAGTACGCGATTCAGTACGTAAAAAGACGACTTAAGTTTTTTGGCTTATAACTTTAAAAATAAATTAAATTCGGCAAAACGGGTTTCACGAGCGTATTCTACGAGACATTTGCCAACTTTCTAAGCAAAAAAAAAATCGATTTTTTGGTTGCGCTTGATGAGAACCTCCCCTTAACGGTATTGTGATGACTGAATGGGTTCGAAGGGGTCAGACTGTCAACCAGACTTACTATTTGTCAGTTTTGGCAACACTGAGACAACAAGTTCGTAAGAAACGGCCCGAGTTGTGGAAAAACAACTTATGGATTTTGCACCAGGACAACGCATCTGCCCATAACGCGCTATCTGTGAAGCAGTATTTGGCCGGTAAGCGCACTCCAGTGCTCGGACACGCGCCGTACTCGCGAGATTTGGCACCGTGCGACTTTTTTTTGTTTCCGAAGATAAAATCTGCTTTAAAAGGGACCCGATTTGAGTCGATGGAAGCGGTAAAGCAAAAAACGGCAGAGCTTCTAGAGGGCCTCACCAAAGAAGACTCCCAGCACTGCTTCGATCAATGGAAAAAACGTATGGAAAGGTGCGTGGCGAGAGAAAGGGAGTATATTGAAGGAAAGCATTCGAATGTAGAATAATTTTTATAATGAAATCCATTTTTGTAACCAGTCTCGTTATTTAATAGCCAGAACTCGTATATGTATACTGTCTGTCAAAGAAGTACCGGGAATTTTAAATTATAAGAACATTTTCACGTTTAATAATCAAAATTTATTAGGTCGCCTTCAAAATAGGCTCCATTTGCTCCGATATATCTATGCCAATGGCACTTCTAATCATCGAAACATTTTTTATAGGCGCTTTACGGGATGTCCTTCAGCTCGCGCGCCAAATTTTTTTTATGGCTTCAATCGACTGAAAACGGGTGCCACGGTGCGGCAATTTGAGTTTTGGGAAGAGAAAGAAGTCACAGGTAGCCAAATCTGGCGAATACGGTGGTTGTTCAAGCGTGTTCGTTGAGTTTTTGGCGAAAAAGTCGGTCACAATCGTAACTTGGTGAGACGGCGCGTTATCGTCGTGCAAAATCCACGAGTTGTTCGCTCACAAATTTGGCCGCTTCTTACGGATACGCTCACGCAAACGTTTCATAACGCCTAGGTAATACTCTTTGTTTACCGTCCGACCCTCTGGAACAAATTCGTAGTGCACCACGCCACGGATATCGAAGAAAACAATGAGCATCACCTTTACTTTTGAGCGGCTTTGGCGTGGTTTTTTCGGTTTCGGCTCGTTTTCTCCCACCCATTCTGATGCTTGCTGGCTTGTTTGCATATTGTACTCGTACGCCCACGTTTCGTCACCAGTTATGATGCATTCCATGAATGCGGGATCGGAATTGGCGCGATCCAGCATGTCCGAAGCGAGCTGTTCGCGATAGTGTTTTTAAAGAAAATTAAGCTCTTTTGGAACGAGTCTTGCGGCCACCTTTCTCATGCCCAAAGTATTAATTAAAATCGTACGTGTGGACTCTCGTGGGATATCTCAAATTTATGTGCTATCTCTCTCAAGCTGGTATGACGATTTTCAAGCACCATTTCCTTAATTTTATCGACGTTATCTGTGGTCGAAGCCGTCGATGGGCGTCCGGAACGAGGCAAGTCCTCGACGACTTCACGACCCTCCCTGAAGGCTTTGTACCACTCATACGCACGGGTTTTCGATAGTGCTTTATCACCAAAAGCCCTTTGCAACATTTTCAATGCATCGGTACACTAAATTTCATTCGCAACACAAAATTTTAGACAAATTCTTTGTTCAACGTAATCACCCATTGTGAAAGATCGATACGCACTATTGACATCGACTGACTTAACCAGCTACTGTTAACACACTCGTTGACAGATTCCGCTCAAACTTTGCATAGTCATTAAGGACAGTTGTACCAACCTAGAAAAAAAATTTTACCTGCCTTAATTGCCCTGCCACATTTAAATCGACAATTCCCGGTACTTTTTTGACAGAACGTATACATACATATATATATATATATATATATATATATATACAGCGATAAGGAAGCTTACGCGCAAGTCCGCAAAGCTCTAATTTGAATAGGCCGTGCGAGTGAGAGGATCGATCTCTCTCTCGCACGATCATAGATCAGGCGTACGAGTGAGAGAAAGCTACTCTCACCCGTACAAACATTAAGCACGCAGTTGAGCGAGGGGAACGAGCTCTCTCGCTCGAACATAGACTGCATAGTCGAGTGAGAGAACCGCTCTCACTCCAGCAGTCATAGACTACGTCGGTATAGAGAGAGAACTGCTCTCTCTATATCCAACGTTCATAGACTACACGTGTGTGTGTGGCCGCGCAAATCGAAGAGGGTGCGCATGCGCAGTGCGCACCTCGCGAATTTGTATTGCGCGTAAGGCAATACTAATTGCTCTTTGCGTAAACGGATCTCTTTGTGATAACCATTATACTTTCTTGTATTTTTTTGTGTTTTTCCATCAAATAAGCCTTCAGCACTGAACCGGTGCCTTTCTCATATTCCGATCCCCTTTCACGTCCCTATCCCGAATACCGCCGCCTCCGCGGGTGTGCCAATCTAGCATTGGCACACAAACTGAGCAGCCGAGCCAGGTGGGAGCAACACTGGCAGCGGGGCCTTAGGCAAGGCCCCTCTTACACACGAGAGTAAAAGCAGGACCAGAGGAAGGTCCTGCGTTGCTAACGGACCGTAACCAATTACACCCGTTACAGATGATATAAATAAAACAATAAATAACACAAAATAATAATATAAATAATATGAATAAAATAAATAAAATAAACTAAACGGGATGAAGAAAATAAATTAAAATAAATAAATAAGTAAACGAAGTAAATAAATAATATAAATATAATAGAACGCGCATCGCCACGCGTTATCGTATTTTAATGATTCCGATCATTAATGAGAATTTCAACCTGCTATACCTAAATAACAGAGAACAAGCCCAGAAAAACGACTTGGGAGCCTTAACCAAAGCTATAAGGCTGCGAGATAACGTAATCATCTCTCTCATAAAAGATTTCGCTTCTATTAAAGAAAGATACAACAAAAACGAGAGAAAATTACAAATTTTGTGGAAATATGCTTGCGATTGCTCGCTCCAATCCGATCGAGTCGACCACCTGAATCGGAGAGTGAGCGAACTAGCGAGGATACAAATCAGTAGGATGAAAGCGCTGCTGGAGGGGTTCTCGCAACTCAAGAACAACGAGGACGTCAACGATAAAATTATTGAAAATTTAGCGAGAGCCCTGAAAAATCTAAAGATAAATTAAAAATAATAAAAAAAAGGGACAATGAACGAATAATAAACACATACATATTACCACAGATGATCCCACTGAATTACGGGGAATTCAGCCAGGATAATATGTATTAGTTGCTCTCTGAATTAACTGACCAAATAATTTTCTTAGAGAGGACGACAGGAGAAGCTCAAACCACGCTGAGAGAAACCAATACGGTGGTCGACAAACTAATAGTCAAACCTCTTGCAGCGCGGACAAGTAAGAATAAATATTGGGCAGATCTACGAAAATTACTGCAAAGTGGTTAGGTTAATTGAGAAGCAGCGGAAGGTTAGAAATTTCTTAGGGCGGCTCACTGCAGGCTACCTAAAAGACAGGGAGACCACCGGAGAAAAATTCGCTGAAGTTAGGCGAGAACTAGCAAACCTCCGCGAAAGCCTAGCTGTCGTAGGTGGTTAGATTTGTAGAACCCAAGATGATATAACGGACCTCACCTCGCAATTAGCCTCATTGAAGTTATCCGACGATTGAAGTCTTCAACCTTGTAACGCAATTTTTTTTTCTCTTTTTTTTTTTTTTCTTCCTTCCTTCTCTTAATTATATATTAATTTATGTATTTTTCTTTCTCTTTCGCTCATAGTCCCTTTCTCTCTTCCCCAGTGAACACCAACTCTGGCCAGAAGCCCATGGAAAATCAAGGTTACTCCACTTCAGGGTACATGGAGGCTGAGCAGAAAGAACTCCCTCTTCTGAAAAAGAACGCCAACTCACGGCAGCGGAAGCGCTATTTCCGGGCGCTCAAGGAAGCTCGCCAACAGTCTTGGGTTACAGGAAAGACTTACGAGAAGAAACGCGCGGAACGTATCCAGAGGTTGGAGGCGTTCGCCGCAAAGCAAAACGAACCTCAAAAGCCTCCCTGACCCTGGACGAGAGGATTGAGTCGATGCGCTGTCAGCACGGTGAATTCCCGGGCCTCTGCATTGCGCCAACTGCATTCACGCGTTGACGCAATACTACGAATACAAAATCCCGAGAAAGAAGAAGGCGAGCACAGAAGATGAAATAGAAAAAAATATCCGCGACGTTGAGCCAAACCAGCGATTTGTAATCAGAAAATTTTTAACTAAATAAAAAACGCTTTCGTTCAAACAAGGCTAACTATTTATGGCCCCCTGCCATCCGAATTTCCAAGCTCATAATTAACCGAAACTTTCTTTTCATTCTTTTTTATTCACTTTTTGTTTTTTTTTTTTAAATTAACGGCATTTTAGATTAACTTTTTGATAAATTTCCGTTTTATTGATAGAAGTAAAGTCACTTATATATTATATTTTATTTTTTCTTTCTTTCTCCTTCTCACTTTTTCTTTCTTTCTCCTTTTTTTCTTTTCTTTTCACTTTACTTAATTTGATCGGCGTGATAACAACCCGAGAATAGGACACTATTTCATCAATAGAAAAAACCCTAGCAAATGAACCAACGGAATATATAAAAATTAAAGGTATAAATAAATAAATAAATAAAAAAAAACACAAGAATAGAAAAATAAATAAGAGGAAAAAAATAAAAATAAAACAATATAAAAAAAAAAAAAAACAATAACACAAAAATCAAAAGAGATATAAAAAAGAAAGAGAAAGAAGAATAGGAAAAAACTACTTAGAAAGAATCAAGAAAAAAATAACAATAAAAATTCTTGCCAAATCTGCACAAAAATCTAACTTCAGAAGAAGAGCTCTTAGAGGTTATTCGTAGAAGACAGATTATTGCTACTTGACTTGAAAATTTGGAAGAACGGGTACGCGAATTAACCGAGGAATTACATAGCCTATGAGAACCCGAATAACCGATGACTAATAAGAGGCAAACGTGACAATAGGTCGCGAAACTTCTAAGGAGAAAACAAGATAAAGTCGACTCTACAGATCCTTTCTGTAGCAAACCGCTCGTGCCACGCTCTTCTGCAAGCGATAGGCCGGATACAGGCCGTGACAAATTTCTCCCAGGAACACTGACTCCAGACCACTCGACAAAACTGGGTAGTGATAGTCTAGACGCTAACGCAGAACCAGAACTGAAGAAGACCGAGTAAAGAGGAAATTCGCCAGGTCCTAGTAGGGGAAGGATGAAAGAACGAAGACCAGAAACCGATTTTCCCGATATCGTGAAAGGACGCCCTTAGTAAAGTTCTCGAATTCAATGGAAAAAATGTCCCATTGAGCAAATTTTTAGAAGGTTGCAATGAAGCCAGAGTAATACTAGGGCCCTACGACAAATCGAACTTGGTTAGAATGATCAGAAGTAAAATTAATGAAGGTCGCGCCGCGATCCTTGGATCATCATTCCCGACGGTTGAATCTTCTAAAGACTTTTTCAAAGACATATATATATATATATATATATATATATATATATATATATATATGCCAGCACCAAAACCAAGCAACAACTTTTAATTGAACGCGAAAACGAATTTCAGCGGAAAAACGAGAATGTCATCGCCTTCGCAAATCGTATGAGACCTGGGAGCCTAAATTAATAAGGCTCATGAAATAGTAACTGGCGCCTTCGATCCTGAATTTAGAGCACAGATGGAAGCACATATAATAGAGTGCTTTGAGCAAGGTCTAAAACCCAAAATAGAGAATAGAATGAAGGCGACAAACAATATCTCAGATATCGTAAAAAACGCGATACTAGCCGAAAAACTAATCACCTCTTAAACTGCTCTTCGCGATGAACAGCGACCTCATAAAAAGGGTATCTTTTACACGAGCGAAGAAGTCACAAACCGGAACCGAAAAGATCGGAAAGCACCCGATTTGAAACGCGAGCAAACGGATTGGCGATATGCTGATGTAAGAAGAAGGGGCGCGAAATTGACATCTGTCAATTATGCAATAAGCCCGGACACTTAGCGCTGAATTGCTTTAAGCGCACTAACAATGCGCCTAAAGCAGAGATACGTTGTTACAAATGCGATACGCCTGGCCATACAGCAGCGGTCTGCCGACAACCGAAGATACAGTTTGTAAACGTTTGTTCGGGAGAGGTGGGTATTTCCAGGATTGAGCAGATGCAGGAGGCTTAGTTCCTGAAATTGGAATCAGCCTCGAGCCCTGCTCTGAATAAGGTCCTACTAAGATGATAGTGGAAAGCAGAATAGTCGGAATCGGCCACGTTTCGGCCGATCATTCTGTTAGAGGATTTTAGAATAACGAAAAGATTTTCAAACATTTAAATCCGAACTCACTTTTTATTTAAGAATTTAGTGGTGCGCGAAAAATCCCCGCCCTCTCTCTCTCTCTCTCTCTCTCGCTCTCTCGTAGTGATAATTCCTTGCTTGCTTGTAGTAGTGTAACTTGTTCCTTAGTAATGTTCCTCGTAGTAATGTTTCCATAGTAATATTTCCGTAGTAATGTTTTGCATAGTACGTGGGTCCCTAGGTAATGTTTCCCCCGTAGTATTTTGCGTAGTACGTGGGTCCGTAGTAATGCTTCTACCGTAGTATTTTGCGTGGTACGTGGGTCCTCGAGTGCTGCCTGAGGTCTGCTGCTTGGTGATCATTTTGTGCCGTACTTAAATGCGTTGGACAAGCAACTCAGCAAATTTCTTCTTTGACCGGGAAATTTGGGGAGAGGCCAAGTTTTTTGGGCCCCCTTTTCCTGGCGGGCTTCTCGGAGAGTGAGAATTAGAGAGAGAAATGATCCATTTTTGCAGAATTTTGATAAAAGTTTATTATTTACTATTTACAATAAAATTATGTTAATTTAAATTGTACAGTCGTATTCTATTTAAAATTTAACGCATTTTAGAAAATGAATGAAGTTTTTTTGTCGCATTTTAAGTGACTAATTTATATAGTGATTTGTAAATAATAAAAAAAATGATTATTTAAATAAAAAAAGATTGCTACTATGGATACGAATGATATCCTTAGGTTAGCGAGAAGGAAATAAAAGTAAGATAATAGCTTAAATAATCATTTTTAATTAATTTCTAATTATTCGTTAGAGACTGTTAGAGGAGTACTTTTTTGATTATCTTTATTTTTAAAAAGTTATTAAGTAAATATTTGCTAACATGATTGTAAATTTATATTGAAATTTCTACTATTAATAATCATTTTGATTACAAAATGTAATTATTAATGCTATTTGTTTTTGTACAATTTTGCTTATAAAAATAAAATAATTTAGCTGTTCGCGGACTATTATTTTATTCTATTAAATAGTGGAATAATAATAATTAGGATCGTTGCATTGTCGCTAAAATTAAAAATTAACTAGAGAAATTAATAACAGTTGGCCTATTGCAGTTAATTTAAATTAATTATTTGTTTTAATTCGTTTAATTAATTACTTATTTTTATTTAATTAATTATAAAAAAAAATTATTTGGAGTGTATTAAAAGAATTCATGACATTCCAGATGATTGCGCGATGTTCTAAATTACGCTATAAGAAAGACTTCCTTGCAAGAATTTGTATGTCGAATGTCAATGAAATTTGTATTGACTGACTTAGCAATCTAGTTATTTTCTCACTTAGAAGGAAGAATTTAATTTTATGATGACATGTGTGCGATTGTTTGTAAAAATTGCATCGTAGTAAAACTGAGTTTAATGAGAGCGGCTATT
Source organism: Chalcis sispes (assembly GCA_949987625.1). Classification (NCBI taxonomy): domain Eukaryota; kingdom Metazoa; phylum Arthropoda; class Insecta; order Hymenoptera; family Chalcididae; genus Chalcis; species Chalcis sispes. Next base: position 45,548,936 of record OX465094.1, on the reverse strand, counting down.
CAACTCTCGGTTTAAGCTTAGGTTGAGTTTCCCAATGGTCTACGTCAGTGGAGAGTGCGTCGAGTAGGTTGTGGAGGGGATTATTGTGTTAGGAAAGACAGTAAAGGACTTTTCAGCTGACAAAAGAAAAAAGCGGAGATCATGCACTGACGTTACAAAGCAAATGTCTTAGAAATAATAAAAGACGAAGACCACGACAGTAATGTGGATCATCAGCTCGAGTCAATCGCCGACTTTAAAGACTCTAGGTTTCTTAAAGAACCAGAGGTTAAGGAAAACTTCGAAGACTATTTGCGTACCGATAACCTAGACGATCATGAAAGGTCATACGTAGTCGATTTAGTAAAAAAACAACAGAGAAGTGCTCTACCTACCCGGCGATGAATTTTAGGGAACAGACCTTATTACACACGAAATCCCTACGATTGACGACATTCCAGTCCACACAAAACTATAGCGGTTCCCACATTCGTTAAAAGGCGAAATAAATCGGCAGGTGTACGAAGGATCAGATGAAAGGCAGGAGTGATAAAGATCTCGAATTCACCCCACAACGTCCCGGTTTGAGCCGTGTCGAAGAAGCCAGACACACAAGGCCGCCCTAGATGGCGCATGGTATTAGATTTACGGGTTTCGAACAAAAAAATGATGGGCAACTTATACCCACTTCTTAATATCGAGGAAATATTCGATCAAGTGGATTCGGCCAAATACTATATAGTGCTCGACTTGGCGTCAGGATTCAACCAGATAAAAATGGATTCAAAAGATGCACATAAGACGGCTTTTAGCACACCATTCAACCACTATGAATTTGTTAGGATGCCCTTCGAATTAAACGCGCTCACTACCTTCCAAAGACTAATGAACAAATTATTAAAAAGCATGCAAGAAATAACATTGTTTGTCTACCTAGACGACATTGTTATTTACTCAAACAGTATAGACGAACATCATAGAATAATAACCTTACTAATGGACAGATTAAGAAAAGCTAAATTAAAATTGCAAATTGACAAATGCGAATTTTTAAAACGCAAAGTGGTATACCTAGGTCACATGCTTAGTGAAAAAAGACTAACAAGGCTAACAGACTTGTAAGACCTGATCCTAAGAAGTTAGAAGCCATAAGATGCTTCCCGCGCTCAAAGAATGTAAAAAAACGTTCGCCAATTCTAAGGGTTGGCAAGATACTATCGGCAGTTCTCGAAAGCATTCGCCTACATTTTAAAGCCTCTAAGCTGCTAAAAAAGGAAACCACTTTCGAATGGAACGAGAAAACCGAAGAAGCGTTTAACTTATTAAAAGAGATGCTATGCAACGCGTCTGCACTACAATTTCCTGATTTATCTCAGCCCTTCATAATCACTACGGACGCTTCAGAATACGCTGTGGAAAGAATCCTTCTCAACAAGAAATAGGAAAAGAACGGCCTATAGCCTATACTTCTTGCATGCCGCGTGGTGCCGAAAGTACTATAATTATGAAGTGTATGAGAAAGAGGCGTTAGCCATAGTGTACAGCGTAACAGCATTTAGATCCTACGCATATGGGCAGGAATTTACAATAATAACGGATCACAAACCGTTAGTATGGTTTATAACAGCCGACCTCAACACGAGAGTCCAGAAATGGAGATTCAAATTATCTGAATACAATTATAAAATAATCTATAAGTCTGGTAAATTAAACGAAAATGCCGACGCTTTATCACGCAACCTAGTTGGAAAGGGTGCCATTAACGCGGTAACATGCGCGCAACATAAGAAGACTGCCCTCGTTGCTGATGAAGACAAAAAGGAACAACTGTCAGCCAACTCGACGACGTAGGCACCCAAAAAACCTAGGGGACGACCCAGAAAGTTCAAGAAATTATCCCGACTATAGGAAAAAGAAATCACGACTCAAGAAAAAGGTCGACTATGAAGAAAGCGAGGAATACGACTCCGACGAACCTGCGAAATCTAAACTTTCCACTACGCCCACAAGGCCCATATTAAGGTCCAACGAAGAATTGGGATCCTCCGATTAATCTGAAGACAATGAAGTAACGAGCCACCGCCTCGTATTGAAATTAAAGGAACCGCTACATACAAGAAACGACCTATCGAATGATTTGAAAAACTTAAAAGAACTATTAGAAAAATTCAACTAAAGAACTTTTAGCGTTGCTAAAAATAAATATATAGAAAACCTAGAGTAGACGAAGATCATGAACCACTTTGAAAATACATTCACTGATACCCCTATTAAAATCTTCATCTGCAATGGAAAACTAAAATATGTCCCGATCGATAAGAGGGATCAAGTTTTCTACGAACTTTACAAGTCACCGATCGGAGGTCACAGAGGAGTATCCAAGACCTTTAACCTAATCCGGCAAAAATATTACTGGCAAAACCTTAAAGACGACGTACAGCGGCGCATTCAACAATGTGTCGACTGTCAATTAAAAACTAGTTCGCCTTAAAACGAAACAAACTATGGCAATTACCGATACAGCGGGGGGTGTTTTCGACAAAATTGCGATAGATATATAGTAATAGGACCCCTCAAAGTTACCAAGAAAGAGAATGAGTACGTGCTGACAATACAAAATAAATTATCGAAGTTTAGTTTAGCTGTACCCCTACAAAACACTCTGACTACTGCTATCGCCGACGCACTATTAAAAAAATTCATCTGTCTACTTGGAGCACCTAAGGCAATATTGACAGCTTAAGGGAAGAATTTTCTAAGTCACCTCATGAATAGAGTCGCTAAAAGATTCTGAATAAGAAAACTCAAAACGACCGCTTTCCATCCCCAGTCAAATGGATCACTGGAAAGATCTTATCGTGCACTTGGTGAGTTTCTAAAACAATACACCGATACAGACTATGAGTGGGATGAATGGATTAATATAGCCATGCCAAATTACAATACAAGCGTGCAAGAAAGCACTAAACACACACCTTACAAGGAAGTGTTTGAAAAATTGGCCCGGTTACCATCGAGCGACCCCTTAAAAGCAAGCGACATGTCTCCAACATATAAAGATTAGATCACTGAATTAGTGACCCGACTTAACGGCATCCAAAATCTTGCTTACGAAAACCTAGTTGGAACAAAACTACGGAATAAGAAACTATACGACAAAAAGATAAACCTACAGAATTTTAAAGTAGGGGATTTTGCATTCCTATTGCTCGCTCCTAAATCAGGCAAGTTTAGCAACCACTATTCCGGTTCGCACAAATTTGTTACGTGTGGAAGAACACGCACGTCGTGAAATTTTAATATTTATTTTTATGCGGGGACCCGCCAACCCGTCTCGTACGGGCCCGCCCGCGCATCGCGAACCAAAGGGAACCTTCACCGCATCTGATCACGGAGATCGGAGATATTGACGTCTCTGCCCCGTTGATTAACAGAGAACCGAACATACTTAAGCAATGGGGACAAATTGTTCAATCGTTGATTCATGAAAAATATACTTAAAATCTTACCTGACAGGAACCGGTATCCTGGACTCCTCAAGGATGTCCTTTAATCACTGAAGGGAAATACACAGGAATTGACGGGCTGGATCAGATTAAAAACACAACTAGTTTCCATAAAGATCCTTTTATTGGTTTCCCACACCTACACTCGCGTGTACAACTTAGGTTAGGACAACTCGTGTTATTATCGCACTCAGACTACTCAGTACGACACGCACCGACCAAAAACTGACTATATTTTTATTCACGCTGGACGGCAAAAACCAAAAAAACAAAAGAACATCACGATTCTCATGATACGAAAAATCAGGGAAACTTTGCCCCACGGCCCGTTTTCTCCCATTATTTAAAGACTTGGTTGCGGAGCCGTTGTGGGGATTTTTGCTTATTGGGCATCAGCATAAATTTTAGTAGACTCCCATGCCTTTCCCGCGCCCTCCAACTAAAATGCAACACTAATTCATTATTTATCTAAGTGTGTGTGCCGAGAAGAGTTGGATTACTCGACTCTCTATACGTGTATTAGATAAATATTATCCTCTAAGGATAAGTCTTCCCTCCATGTCTCCTGAATTTTTCCACAGGAGACAGTTTGCAGTGTGGCTGCAAGCTTTACACATTCTTTTCTTTAGAAGAAACAACACACTCACACATTCTCTGAACATTTATGCGTTGCATTTAGTGTACTAAGTTTAATATACGAGGGCGGTTCAAATATGATGGAGAAAAACGCTGTAGATGGCGCGCATGTATGTTTTGAAGGTCGTGGCTTAAATATGTGATAGCTGGGTCCCTTACAAACAGTGTGGCATAGTTTTCGTCGGGAGTGCATGTTTCACGCGCGTGCTACGAACATGAGTGAACGTCAAGTGCCGACCGCCGTTGCGCAACGTATTGTCATTCGTTTTTTAGTGTGGGAAGGCGATTAAAAACACGAAAATCTTTCTGCGTTTGCGAAATCAGTTCGGTAGTGAGTGCCTGAGTAGGGCTGCTGTGTTTAAATAGGCCAAAGCATTCAAGGATGGTCGCGAAACCGTCGAGAATGAGCCGCATGATCGTCGACCGCGAACCAGCATCACACCAGACAACATTTGCCGCGTAGAACAACTCATTTTGAAGGATCGTAGGATGAATGTTCGAGATATTTCGGCTAAACTCGGCATCAGTATTGGTAGTATAGAGTCTATCATCCACGAACACCTTCAATATCGCAAAATAATGGCGCGATGGGTTCCTAAGCTTTTGAACTTCAAGCAAAAATTCACGCGGTTGGAAGTTTGTCGCCACTTGCTGACGCGATACGAGGTGGAGGGGGACGGTTTTTGAACGCGAATCTCCATTACAGACAAGACATGGGGACACTATTACAGTCCCAAAAGCAAGGTGTCGTCTAAAGAGTGGAGGAAGAAGGAGGAAGGGGCGCCAGTCAAAGAAAAGACAACCAGGTCCGCGGGTAAGGTTATAAGTACTGTGTTCTGGGGCCGACGGGGCGTGCTGTATGTCGATTTCCTGCGCACCCGACGTTCCATCAATGCTGCATACAACTCTAACCATCTAAAAACACACATGAAACCCACTTATCGTTCGAAACGAAGAAGCATTCCAGCACGAAGTGCGATTCTTCTCTGGGATAACGCGTGCCCTCATACCGCGCGTCTCACGCTTGATACAATATCGAAATTGGGGCGGGAGGTACTAGAACAGCCCCCCTACAGTCCGGATTTATCACCCTGCGACTACCACATGTTTGGACCACTAAAAGAAGCTCTTAGATATCAAAGATTCAACACCGACGACGAGGTAGAGGAGTTCGTGTGCACATGGCTGTCCGAGTTGCCCAAGAAATTCTTCGATACCGGCATCAAGAAGCTTCCAGAAAGGTAGACAAAATGCGTAACTTGTAAGGGGGAGTACCTAGAAAAACTTTAAATTTTTGTAAATTTTTTCGATAGTAAATAAACGTGTCAGAGCATTTGTCTTGATCATATTTGAACTGCCCTCGTAATTTGAATTTTATTTTTGATTTTCATTATGTTCGCTAATTATACAGTCTGTCAAGTAAGAGCGTGGTCGTGTTAATTTATAAAAAAATTTATTTAATGAAACTTTCATATTTATATATACATTGTACACATTACAAACAATGATGCGATTCGGTCAATAATGTGTCCAGTCACCACCGGCGTCGATAATTGCCTGGCATCTCCGAGGCATGCTTTCTACTTATTTGATGGCGGATTCTAGTGGCAAGGATCTCCAGATCCGACAAATTTCGTAAGACAACTGCTTCAAAGTGTATGTGCGTCTTCCGCGAAGCTTCCGTTTAATATATGCCCACACATTTTCAATAGGGTTTGCATCGAGCGACTGCGACGGCTAATCCAATGTAACGATGCCAGATTGAGTCTTCCACTGAGTACAGAGCTTGCTGCGGTGTTTAGGATCGTTGTCCTCCTGCAGAATCCAATCTTCATTTTTTGTGATGAACCATCGTTTGGCAGATGGCAGTTAAGCCTTTTTGTAGATTTTTATCATTTTCTCGGCATTTAGGTTGTCAGTAAAGAGGTGCAAAGTGCCGAATCCCTGCTTTGAGAAGCAGCCCCAAAGATGCACCTTTATTCCATGTTCTACGGTCCGCTGAACAAGCCTATTGGTGGAAGTTGACCAGGCTCGCGTGAGGACAGAACGTGCCCATATAAAACATTCATCAGTAAAAATGACATTTTCAAAATCTCTATCAATATTCTCATTCGCCCAAGCGAGTCGCTTTGTCACATGTTTTTCAGTCAACAGAGGCTTCTTCATTGTGTTGCGCCATTTCAGATGATGAGTACGAAGATGGGTTCGGATAGTTTCATAGGATATATCTAAACCTTTTGCCATTAATTTTGCTTGTCCTTGCCGCAGTGTTAAAGCAGATTACCGCGAAAACAGATTCACTATTCTTTTTTCATCTTTTTTGTTCACTTTTCCTATCGAGCCACGTTCTGGTAAATCATCGACAGTTTTAGCCACTTTATATCGCTGTATCCAATTCTGTACAAATGCCTTCGACTTTCTCATATATTTAGCAGCCGCTGATTGCGACATTTTGGAACCTTTCGGGTGGATGCAAAGAAACACAGCCTCGTAGCGCGACGCGTACTTAGCACTCATGGCGTTTAACGTGATTCTCTTTTAAAAGATCAACGACAACTGAATCTTTGTTGACAATGCATCGAGAAGAAAGCTTCCGTCTATCGGCTCGCGAAAGAATTAGAGCGAAATCTTTCATTACCTGTCGACGAAGTCGACCACACTCTTACTTGACAGACTGTATATATAGGGTGATTTATTATGAGGTTTGGTTTGTAATCTTAAATAAAAGGGATAAAGTTAAATTGTATAGTAAAAATTTGATTGTGAGTCAAAAGATTATTTTTAAAGATTATCTCATTTAAATGTTGACCGCGACTATGCCATAAATGGTCCATCCTGAGGGTCCAATTTGGGACGACGCGTTCCAGCATAGCGACCGGTATCTCGCAAATAACACGAGTAATGTTGGCTTGCAAAGCGTCGATTGAAGCTGGCTTATCCCTAAAGACCAAAGACTTCGTGTAACCCCAAAGAAAATAATCTAAAGGTGTGATATCACACGATCTAGGAGGCCAATTTACTGGTCCAAAACGTGAAATCAGGTTTTCACCAAAATCATTTCTCAGTAAGTCTATTGTTTCTCTCGCTGTATGCGAAGTAGCGTCGTTTTGTTGAAACCAAAGTTCACCGATACCACGAGCTTCAATTTCAGGTAGCGAAAAATCCGTTATTATGGTACGATAGCGGTCGCCATTGAGGGTTACGTTCTGACCGAAATCATTTTGAAAGAAATATGGACCGATGATTCCACCGGCCCATAAACCACACCAAACTGTGCATTTCTGTGGCTTTAGTGGTAGCTGTTAAAGCTCTTCAGCTTGTTCATCAGCCTCAATACGGCAATACTGCTTCTTGACGTATCCATTGAGCCAAAAATGCGCCTCATCACAAAATTTTGCGATAAAACAGCGAATTTTCATTGAGCCGATTAAGGGCCCATTCACTAAAAATACGACGCAAACCTAAGTCGCCCGGCTTCAATTCTTGCACGAGTTGAAGTTTGTATGCCTTAAAACCAAGATTTTCACGTAAAATATGCCAAGTTGTTGCGTACGACAAACCAAGCTGTTGAGAACGACGCCGAATCGATTCGTCACGGTCTTCAGTCACACTCTCAGCTACATCCGCTATATTCTCTTTACTACGTGCTGGATGTTGTCTAATCGGTCGAGTATCATCCAATAATGTATGCTGGGTTTCAAATTTGCAAATAGTTTCGGCTATAGTGGTTTCGCTAGGTCGACGATACACACCATAAGTTGCTTTAAGAGCACAAAAAACATTTCTGACAGAACGCTGATTTTCGCAATACAGCTTAACAAATCGGATACGCTGTTGCGGTGTAAGCCTTTCCATGATGATTTGTCAAACAATACTGAATAAAAATTACATTACAGTTTGACATGAGTCACGCGTGATCTGTAAAAAAAGCCTATTTAAAATCAAACCTCATAATGAGTCACCCTTTGCATATATATATTCGAATTTTTATATATATATATATTATTATTTTTTATAAATATTATTTTTCTAAATTAATTATAGTTTTCTTTTCTAATTAATACTTTGATTGTTACGTCACGTAACATCCTGCCCCCCTTAAAGACGTTTAACGTCCCGGTAATTAGCGGACGTGCTGCGTGGTCTATGCGTTTACAACTGATTCTTAACAGATGAATAATATTAAATGTGTAGTATATTTGATATACTACATCATTTAGCCATGCAAATGAGCGATGAGTGTGTGTGAATGGCTTGTGTACATTATATGAATGTATAACAGACTATATGATATACACTAGCGCAAGTCAGTCTAATAAAGGTTCTTGACGAGTAAACATCTCCACTTATTTCTCCTTCCCCAAATACATTACAGTGGCGACGAGGTTCCAACGCACGTGTGCTAAAGCATGGAGTAAAGCTCAATGTCCGACAAAAGAGGCACGGCTTGAATTAACACTCTTAAAAAAGACGAAATTTTAAAGGAATTAAAAGATAGAAACGTTAATATCGGTGAAGAAAGTGAATTAGACGATCTCAGACGCATTTCGCGCAGCGTAGTTGCAAAACATATTGAATTAGCAAGTGAAAATAGTAAAAGAGTTATTCCACAAAAATTAAATTTAGAACAAAAATAATCAAAAAGCGTCACAAAGGAAAAATTAAAAGGAAAAATGGAGTGTACTGGAGATATCAAACACACAGCAAGCACCGACAATTGGAAAGATTTCGTGGAGCGTATGGAGATTTATTTTGACGCAAATGATATTACTGTAGCAGAGAAGAAAAAAGCAGTACTACTGAATAAACTACGAGGGCGGTTCAAATATGATCGAGATAAATGCTCTGACACGTTTATTAACTATCGTAAAAATTTACAAAAATTTACAGTTTTTCTAAGTACTCCCCCTTACAAGTTACGCATTTTGTCTACTACTCTGGAAGCTTTTTAATGCCGGTATCGAAGAATTCCTTGGGCAACTCGGACAGCCATGTGCGCACGAACTCCTCTACCTCGTCGTCGGTGTTAAATCTTTGACCTCCGAGGGCGTCTTTCAGTGGTCCAAACATGTAGTAGTTACAGGGTGATAAATCCGGACTGCAGGGGGGGGTGTTCCACTACCTCCCACCCCAATTTCAATATTGTATTGAGCGTGAGACGCAAACTTCCAACCTAGTGAATTTATGCTCGAAGTTCAACGGTTTAAGAACCCATCGCGCCGTTATTTTGCGATATTAAAGGTGTTCGTGGATGATAGACTCTACACTACCAATACTGATGCCGAGTTCAGCCGAAATGTCTCGAACATTCATCCTACGGTTCTCCAAAATGAGTTGTTCTACGCGGCAAATGTTGTCTGGTGTAATGCTGGTTCGCGGTCGACGATCATGCGGCTCATTCTCGACGGTTTTGCAACCATCCTTGAATGCTTTGGCCCATTTAAATACAGCAGCCCTACTTAGGCACTCACTACCGAACTGATTTCGCAAACGCAGAAAGATTTCCATGTTTTTAACGCCTTCCCACAATAAAAAACGAATGACAATACGTTGCGCAACGGCGGTCGGCACTTGACGTTCACTCATGGTCGTAGCACGCGCGTGAAACATGCACTCCCGACGAAAACTATGCCACACTGTTCGTAAGGGACCCAGCTATCACATACTAAAGCGACCTTTAAAACATACATGCGGGCCATCTACAGCGTTTGTCTCTATCATATTTGAAACGCTCTCGTAGATGCAGAAGCATACAGTATAGTAAAAAAAGTTTGTGCACTGAAAAAGCCTGCGGAATGCACATCTCAAGATATTATAGAAAAAATGACTGCGTATTTAAAACCAACAATAAATGCTACGGTATTACGCCAACGTTTTTGTCGCAGAATCCAGATAGAAAACGAAAGCATCTTACAGTATACTTCAAGCTTATGTGAGTTAGCAAAAGAATGTTTATTTGCAAACGACGACGAAGCCATTTTAGATCAATTTGTAACGGAAATTCGAAGCAGAGATATCAAAGTTGCCTTATTCCAAAAAGAAAAATTAACACTTGAACAAGCGATAAAGATAGTAACAACTACAGAGAGTGCAAACAATGCCGTCGATAAGTTGAATTCAAGGCCATTTGAAAGCTATAGGGACAAAAATGAAGAATCACAACAGAACACGCACAAAATTTAAGCACGAGGCACATCACGGAGCAGAGTGAAATTTTCTACACCGAGAGGTCGACGCAACTCGTCACTACCGCATTCAAAATATCAACAAAGGCAGAATTCGAGCAGACGAGCTGTATTATGTAAATGCTGCGGTAAGCCGAATCATGAAAAGGAACGTTGTTGGCATAAAAATAAACGATGTGGTAAGTGCGGAAAAAGAAGACACTTAGAAATTGTATATAACGCATATTCAAACAGAAAAGATGTTAAAAAAATTAACGAAAACGCAGACTCAGAAGACGACGGTATACGTTATTCTTCTCCTTGCGATGATAAACAAAATGATGATTTTTCGGACTTATTTTTGATCAGCATGAAAAACACAATTAAATGCAATAACATAAAATCTATAAAGCCTCAATTTTAAAATGTAAAAATTAACGATGAATACTTATATATGGAAGTAGATGGAGGGTCTGCAGTTTCATTAATAAGCGAAACTGATTACAATAAATACTTTAAGGAATTTAAATTAAAAAGTACTACAATCGAATTGAAATATTACGCAGAAAAAAAATATAAGCCTTTAGGTATTTTAGAAAATGCAAAAATATGTTATGGTGATATCACATCAAAAGCTAATTTATATGTAGCAGGAAAAATGGGTGTACCGTTGATAGGTCGCGATTGGTTAAATAAACTTGGATTGTGGCCATTAGAAATTATACAGTCAAAAAATAAGAAAAATTCTATACAAACAAGCAAAAGCACAGATGTATCCAATGAAGAAAAAATTTAGCAAAGACAGAGAAAAAATAGACAAAGATTACAACCATATGTTTTCGGGAAAAGGCACCTATACAAAGGCAAAATTTACCATAAAAATGCATCCGTACGCAATCCCAATTTTTTGTAAATCCAGAACAATTCCAATTGCGCTTAAAAATAAAGTATTACACGAGATAGATAGATTAGAAAAATATAAAACACTCAAACCAGTTGACGTCAGTGAGTGGGCTACACCAATAGTTCCTATAGTTAAACCCGACGACTCAGTAAGAATTTGTGGCAATTTTAAAGTCACGATAAACAAATATGTACTAACTCAAAGATACAATTAAGATTACCAGAAGCTAACCACTGGATCGCAAACTTAACAAGCAGAGTCTTTTATAGTAGAATTGACTTAAAAGCATACGGGCAAGTAGATTTAGATGAGGATTCACAAAAAATTCTAGTAATGAACACTCACAAAGGGTTATATCAATATACTAAAGTACCATATGGTATATCTGCATCACCTGGATTTTTTCAAAGTCAAATGAAACAAATTTTTACAAAATTACCCTATGTATGTGTTTTTCAAGATGATATAGTTGTAAGAGGTGAAACGATAGACGAAATTGTAAAAAACACCCGAAATGTACTTGATATACTTAATGAATGCGGACTAAAATTAAAAAAAAAAAAGGTAGAAGTATTTAAAAGAAAAATTATATATTTAGGATACAGCATGGATGAAAAAGGAGTGCACATTTAAGAAAAAAAAAATCGACGCTATAAGTAAAGCTCCTTCTCTATTAAATTTAAAAGAATTGCAAGCATTTTTAGGCATGATAAATTATTATAACAAATTTATAGAGTAGATAGGGGTCTAGATAGGGGTCTCATGACGAGCCCCTATCGAGTTTAAATTACCCTCTGTTACTCTTGCTTCCTGGAGGGAGTTACTAGCTGGTCTTCTCCAAGATTCATTAGGCCGCGGTTGCTCTGCCGGGCTTCGATTCCACGGTCCGCCATAATTGGTTCTCGTTCGGTAGTCACTCCAGGTGTACCCGTTGTCATTGTAGGGTGGCTGGTAATTAGAATATTTTGTTCTAGTATTGTCATTCAGGGAGTTATACAAGTGTGAATCGCTATTATTAGGTTGCTGCAGATGAAATGGCCGATTTAGTAATAAATTTTTAAACAGCTGTAACTTTTTATGAAGACAATTTATTTAATCGAAATAGGCACCAATAGATGCAACACACTTTTCCCAGTGAGATACATGTACATATATTCCAGTTTTGTAGAAGCCCGAGTTTCTGGTTCGAAGAAATTCCTCGAAGGCATTCTTGACAGCAGCTTCATTATTAAATCTTTTTCCTGTCAAGAAGTGATCCAAATGTTTAAAGAAATGGTAATCTGTTGGTGAGAGGTCTGGTGAATACGGAGGGTGAGAAAGAGTCTCATAGCACAACTCGTTTAATTTTTGGACCGTTGTTCTCGATACATGAGGTCGTGCGTTATCATGAAGCAGTATCACTCTATCCCTGTTGACAAGCCTAGGTCGTTGGACTATCAATTTCCGATGCATTTCATCCAGTTGAGCACAGTATTTCTCAGCATTGATGGTTTCGCCGGGTTGCAGAAACGAATAGTGGATAACTCCAGCTACAGACCACCAAGCAGTTACCATTATTTTCTTTAGATGTAAACTTGGTTTCGGCATGTGTCTTGGCGCTTCATCGGCATCTAGCCATTGGGCCGATCGGCGACGATTATCGTATAAAATCCACTTTTTATCGCAGGTCACAATTCAGTGCAAGAACGGTTCCTTTTTGTTGTGGGAGAGAAGAGAACTTGAAATCTCCATTCGACGCGTCATGTTTTGCTCAGTAAGATCATGCGGAACCCATTTGTCAAGCTTTTTCACTTTTCCAAGTTGTTGCAAGTGGCGGCAAACTGTCGAATTGTGAACGCCTAATTTTTCGTTAAGATCCCTTTTGGTTTGGCGGGGGTCAGACTCCACTAATGCACGCAGCTCGTCGTTATCGATCGATGGTCCTGGGTGTCCACGTGGCTCATTTTCAAGGTCCATATCTCCGGATCGAAATTTTTCGAACCACCGCCGAGTGGTTCGTTCGCTAACTGTATCAGGCCCAAATGCGCTGTTGATATTCCTCGTTGCTTCCGTTGCGTTGTGCTGTAATTTAAATTAGTATAGTAAAAGTAGCCGTTTTTGATTCACTTCCATGTTCACTTTCTCTTTTTGTTTTTACGATCACTATGAAGTGCAAAACCGAAATGACTTCATAAATCAAGGTAGCATTATTTATACTTCAATATGTCATATTATTTGCGCCGCCTTGTGCCAACATAATACACTAAAATTGCAGCTAACTTTATGTCATTGCTAAATCGTCCATTTCATCTACAGAAACCTAATATATTAAGCGTAGTATCCATTCCCGTTGCTCCGCGGATACTGCTCCGGGGGTCCAGTTGGGTGTTCGTAACTTCCTATGGGTGGGAAGTGATACATTGGACGGTAATGTCTTTGTCGCGAATATTCCATTCGCTCGTTGTATGGTGTTGGCCCATATTGTCTGTTCGAATTATAACTATTAGTCCTGTTAGTCCGGGCTCCTGGTAATGAAATTTTTTGTTGCTATGACTCGAACGTTTTCACGACTATACTCACGATCATTCAGTCTATAATTTATGCTGCCTCGGCCTTCTGGATAAGATCTATCATTTCTACGTTTAACTGAGTTTGATAATTCATCATCCTCCTCATCTTCTTCAATTCGTCTATGTATAGGTTTTGCGTTTGGTAAGATGTGTCTTCTCATTAGATCTTCTACTACGGCTTGATACGCCTCATTTTAGTTTGCGGGCCGTTGACTCTGCACAGCAGTGGCGACTTCTGCCGGTAATCCCTTTTTGAACATTAATAATGCTACTTCTTCTAATGGCTCAGTTATTTGTTGTGATGTCACGCCGGGTTGCCTTAACGCTCCTCGGGCTCCCATTAATGATCTATTTAATGTATCGTAGAACATCCTAACTGACTCTCCTCTTTTCATTGTTATATTATGTATTTTTCCTGAGTAATACGAGTAGTTTTTCCTGGGCGCGAATAGCTCCTTCAAATGTTTTACTAAGGACTCTACATCTTTAAATGCATATCCATATATACAGTCTCGGGCCTCTCCTTCCAAACACCGAAGTACGTTTTTTATATAGGTTTCCTGTTGGCTCTCCGTGAGTTAGGCGACCCCATTCCTCACATCTATCAAGAAGTCCTTAAGTAGTCTGTTTTAACCATTAAAGGTTTTTAAACCTTCAATGGTGTTCTTCAGGTTAAGGCTTGATGCCATGGTGGTCACTAGGGCTCGAATGGATTCATCAATGTTTTCTTCGGCACCTTAAGTAATATAGGCGGGTCTTTCCCTTTCCCCATGTGGGTTTAGGGTGGTTGGATTCACGGCCTCGAACATAATAAAGGTTGTAGATTGGCCTAGTTGTTTGGTCTTAGTCTTTGCGCGCTCTCCTGTTTTTTCCTTAAATATGTCCTTGGCCGATTCCAATATATTATTACTTGGACTTTATTGATTTTTGTCCTTGATTTATTTAGAATTGAAAGGTAAATGGTGTTGGTGTGCAATTATACCTGGTTTTCTTATCTTTTTGTTGAAATAATGGGTATACATGGATATTACTATGTATTCATGGATGTTCATATGCAGATATAATTAGACATATATGTATATTTATATGTGATTTGTATTTCCTGACAATATAAATATTAAATATTAGATTATAATTAGTAATAAATTTGATTATTCCATAATATGATACGCTGTGTGATAATAAAAAGAAGATAGAGGCAGAGGCGTAATAAATTCTTTAAATGGTATTGCTTGTTTATCGTTTATAAGTATAACTGCCTGATTCACGATTGTGATGTTTACTTATCAATTTGTTATTTGCTTCCCTTGTTCTGTGACATGGGGGGAGTAGGAAGGGAATTGGAAAGACATCAGTGTGGTTGCCCAATGCCAATAAGATTTGGCTTAATGTTAGGCCTTACCAATCATCATTTGCCTTGGAAGGGATAAAGAGACGTAGGTTTTACGGGAAGGTGGTGAATAGGGTCTTGTTAAGGAGAAACTAATTTTAAGGGGGGAAATCACAGTAGCACACAAAAAAATAGGCATATTTTCGAGAATTAATTTTGGCTGAATAGAAGTATCAATCGAAAATCTGTAAAGTAGGTTTTATAGCAATACTAAAGAAGTACAAAATGTAATTTTTTCAATAAAAAATATTTAAAAATGGCGGCTGCGCAGCATATGCCCCAAGGCGCCTATTTTTGAAAGCTTGTCGATGGCCGAAGACGTAGACTCCTTAATTTTTGACCTGAAAGAAAAAACTAAATTTTTTTAGTTTTCATATAACAACAGCTAGCGAGCTACGTAGGATTTTTTTGATGTATTGATTTTTCACAAAATGGTGCATGTTTGAAAATAAAGTTAAATTTTTAACAAAAAAAACGCCATTAAATCTTTGATAAACTAAAAAAACTAAACCATATAAAATAATAAATCCTACGTAGCTCCGTGAAGAAAGATATTTTGAAGCTACTGTCAAAATTTCAAGTCAATCAGTAAAGATTTGCTTGAGTTATGTCTTCGGCGAGCTCAAAAAAAGTGGTTTCGAGAAAAACGCGTTAAAAGTTTTAAGTACTCGGAGCATACCTGAGTGGCGTTACCGCAGAATGAAAAATTTGGGCACTCGGGCACTTTTGCGGTGTTCCATCATTTGGTATATTATTTTTAAGACCCTAAAGCACCTTTTAGGCGAAAAAAATTTTTTTAGAAAAATTGAAAATTTTACTGTAATTTCCCCCCTTAATAAAAAGAAAAAGTAACAGGAATATGGTAGAGAACAAAAAAGAAAATTATAATTTTTATATTCCTGCCCTGATCCCTCTGCATCTAACTTCGGTTGGCATTTACGGATAAGGGAAACAATCCTCTGCATTGATTGCAGAGGATTGGGTCTTCTAACTCTCGTTTATGGTTCTGATCCCTGCATTGTTCTATCACTCGTTCTACCTCCAAGTCTCCGTTGGCTATTGATGTAATACATTGAAAGCGATTCCTCCAGAGGCAGTAGCCACTTGCACTTGCCACACTGCTCTCTCGAATACGGAAACAACGGCATACCCTTGACCCACTCCCGAAGACTGCTTCCCAACGCTGCGTGGTGCCACTCATTATATTCGTCGTCCCAGGGTTCCTCCCAAGAGATGATGATTGGCGGCAACCCTCGGCATTCCTTGCACATGGTCCAGGAGATTAATTCCTGCTGATGCTGGGAATTCTCGCATTCCCAGGTGGCTGGGTAGACGTCTTCGACGTTACCAGCTAACCAATCGATAAGACGAATTTCACAATTCCGCCAGACAGGTAACGGCTGGTGGCATCTAGTGCAGTCACCCTCGAAGGTGACGGAGCCAAAGTAACTTGTTCCATAGCTGAAGTGCAGCGTGTATAAGCTGTTAATCACGTACCTTTCGTATTCTAACGATTCTCGGAACTGAAGCTTCTCACTCCAGTCTTCGGGATTCATCTCTTCAGAGATAGGAGTGAGATCGGGGTACTGATACATTTGGTTCCCCATCTGCAAGTCATATCTCGAGATTTGCCGTTGCTTGATGTCTGCTCTGATAAAGGAGATTACGTATATTCCTGCCCCCTCTATAAGACCTATGAGAAATAGTGTCCTCGGTCTCATGGCCGGGTTGGCCTGGCCCTGTCTCTTCTTGATTCCTCATAAATATATCTCTTCGAGTAGAGTCCCGTTCATGCGCAGGTACTCAGCTCGCTTTCGGCTCCTAGTTCTGCTCTTCTTTGTCTGGTGGTGGTTCACGACCTCCTTTATAATGTAGAGGCCAACTAAAATCATCAGTTTTCACTTCCATCGTTCTTGGCTTCCTTTTCCTTGTTCCGTTGCCGCGTAAACCTGTGGTGGGAAGGAATGGGTAATGATAATATATATAAAATTTATGATCACAGAACAGGGGCATTGACAGACATTTTTGCGAGAAATATATGTATATGATCAGTGACAAGAGGAGTTTCCGCAAGTGGAGAAGGGAAATTAATTTTAATTAACCCTTCAGCGTTTGCTACTATCAAAATTTTCCAAAGAATGGGTGGCCCGCCGAGCAACCTCATGATAGCCCTTCTAAAGAGTTTTAGGGATTTTTACGAATTCTCGAGAAAAGAATTGCTCACTCAGGTCCTTCTTTCTTTTTTTCTAAATTATAAGTGAACAATTGAAAATCAAATTTTCTAATTATTATTATTTTTCTTTTTTTTTTTTTTTTTTTTTTTACGAAGAATTTTAAGATTAAGCAATATATACGTAACAACCTTGATTTTCTATTAATAGATTGCTAATCTATTATAATCTGTATAAAAATTTTACCTATTTATCGTTGAATTTAGAATCTATAAAATGAATTGAACATCCTGAGAAGAACTAAATGATCTATATATATATATATATATATACACACACACACATACATATACTCGTATATTAAAAGGAGAAATTATGATAATCACCAGTCAAATCATAGATCATTATTAAATATAGACAATTATATTAATCGTTATTGTAAGATTTGTATATGTATTTCAAGGTGCTAGATATAATCTCTTTGTGCTCTAAGAAGGCTTGAAATGATAAAATCGAAGAATTTTCTTTTTGTTTTAAGGAGTGAAATATCATCCTTCACAGATAAGTGTAGCGTTCGTTGCCCGTATTATTTATATATTCCTCACGGGTGATAAGCATGTGCTAAATTGCGCTTGAATCTTCCTTGAACCTGTTGAAGGCTGTGAATCAATATATTTTCATAAAATTACTAAAATGCTTAAATATTCCCATTTGATACGTTTTCAAATTTGATGGTTTGCATTACGTTTACAATTGATATTATACAATTTAATTCAACTGTAATTATACGTGATCGAACACATAATAATTAATTAATAATAATTAAATTTTATAATAATAAAATTAATGTGACCATAACCATAATTAACTTTAGTCGTGAATAGTGTGAATGAATCTTATTTAAATAATTATTTAGCGCTTAAACTGTCAATATAGGTTGTACCGTTATTAAACGCAATCTTTGTTATATATTAAAATATTAACTTTTTAAATAGATATTAACTTTTTAAATGTTAAGTTTATACTTATGTAAAGTTGCATGCCTATCCATGAAAGTTAACTTATTAAATCATTTTTATTATTTAATTATTATAAAATTTTCTTTTTTTTTTATTTTTATACTATATTTTTTTTTTTTTTTACACAGGTTATTAGTTTGAATTTATTTTGCGTATGCTGCTTCAGCATTCCATATTTATTTTATAAGTATTATATCATCTTATACGCCTTTTATAATTTATACTTATTTTATAATATGTTGTATTATATTTTTCCAATTTATTTCATAATGTGTTATTATAAAAAAAAATTTTAAGATTCTATTAAATTACGATGGTTAGTTAATTGTTAGTTACTAACAACCGAACACCATATCCAATAGAGGGGAAGTCAAGCTACATACAGCGATGGTGATAAGATTGTTGTTAGTCAGAGGTTTTCCCTTCGTAGTCTTGCCTGAACTTTGTAATACACTGTCCCTGTTAGTGTTATTGCGACCGATATTTCGGCTCAGAGACCTTTTAGGTTTTATTTGAGGCGAGACTCGATTAATGGTGACCCCTCTGCCGATACTTAAATTTTTTAGCAGTGGTCTAAATCATATACTCGCCGACTGGGAAGGAATACTAGGAAGGACATTGCCTCTTAATGTGTGCTATATTGAAATAGCGTTACGGCTATGTCGGGATTCAAGGATGGGAAAAATCTCCTTTTCATTGATAAGGGTTATGACCCGATTCGATCTTCCCTAATCGTTATGGAAGAAACGAATCTTGCTTTATAACCTTATCAATTATTTCGTGAGATTTATCTGGGATTCAAAGGTTATCACCTGCCACTCATTCACTCAATCGTAAGGGCCTTAACACCTGACAAACTCAGTTATGAGTCAGGTGCGTCAAACCCCTACGGCATCTCGGAAACGAATCTTAGAGTGACATAGATATTATAATAAGTGTAACTTTAATTTAAAATATTTTTTCTTTAAACTATCGTTTTCTGCTATCGGTCATTCGGCTGCAACGTGCTAATCTAAACGTAGCTAAATCGGCCGAAAAGTACTCTTGTCTGCGAATTGAATTCACGGCTTGCAGGTCGACGGTGGTCAAGCAGTGCATAATTCTACTTGAGCCAACAAGGATTAGGTTTTGGACCTTTTCTCGTCAACGCAATAACTCTTTGACCAGTGTATCACTAGTTAGATTCGCGTGCATTTGTATTTTTTTCCCAATTTTACTTCAATGCATGCGAGTAAGGTAAGTGATGCGAGTTTTATTGGTTACAATAATTAATCCTTTTTATTTTATTTTCTCTTCTTACTTTTCATTTCTATCTTTATTTACGTATTTTATATCAATCCATTAATGTAAAATTGCATTATGTTAATTTATTATATTTATACAGTACTAATATTGTTTGTTATTTTTTTTTTTTTTAATATAGTGTGTTATAATACGTTCGGTTGCATAATAGCGCTTTTTTATTTGTATGATTTAACGTTTAAATATACTTGAATTTTTTCTGGTTTAATTAATATATGTTTATATATTTTTTCTGTTTATTTCACAACGTCATTCTATTTTAAAGAA
Organism: Chalcis sispes; assembly: GCA_949987625.1. Taxonomy (NCBI): domain Eukaryota; kingdom Metazoa; phylum Arthropoda; class Insecta; order Hymenoptera; family Chalcididae; genus Chalcis; species Chalcis sispes. The sequence continues at coordinate 45,529,049 of OX465094.1, read as the reverse complement.
ATTTCTTGTACGCGCTCTCCCGTATGTTTTGTTATTGCCAATTTTAACTGTCGCGGGTGATGGCTCAATTGCGCACGTACACAATTTAATTTTATAATCAGTTTGACGAATCAATATTATAATTAGTTATAATCAATTCGACGAAAATATTTTTTAATCAGTTTGACGAATCTCATATTCATTCTCGCGCTAGTATGTCCTCTGTTTCCCTTTTTTTATCCTTTTTTTTCTTTTTCCATTTTATTCTTCTTTCTTCTTTCTGTTATGGTTACGATTTAAACATATATATACACAATATGTCGGAAAAGTTCCCGAACTTATTTTGTAGCGCTTGCACGAGTGGCGCCACCTCCTGGACGACACCGGTACTATGTTGATTCACCCCTCTGGAGTGTCTGAGAATTTTTTCACCAGTATCCGTTCATTAGTTGCCGAGATAGACGTGCTTGAGTGAACGTGTGTTTAGTACCCCGGTGCAAGCTCTACGATGGATGAGAAATTTGAACATCGTGGCGCAATTAAATTCTGCTATAAACTTAAGAAAACTTTCGCGGAAACGAAAAAAATGATCGATTTGGCTTACGGTGAAGGTGTAGTGTCGCGTACAACTGTTTACACGTGGTTCAGTAGGTTCAAGAAGGGTAGAGAGTCGTTAGAAGATGACGAGAAAAGCGGCCGGCCGTCAACAGCTGTTACCGACGAAAACGAGGCTCGCGTGCGCGCGCTACTGAAGCAGGATTGCCACATATCTCTCAGAATGTTGGCAGACGGACTGAACATGAGCAAGGATAGCGTCGCGTTGATTTTGAAAGAAAAAATGAACCGCAGGAAGGTCTGCTCTCGATTTGTTCCGCACTTTCTCACACCAGAGCAGAAAGAAACTCGCATCTAATGTTGTCAAGATTTTATCGAGACTTGCGACACCACTCCGGGCTTTCTAACCTAAATCGTGACTGGAGACGAGACTTGGTGCTTTCAATACGATCTTTCCACGAAGCGCCAGTCATCCGCTTAACTCAGTCCGGGCCGTGCGAGGCCTCAAAAAGTGCGCCAACAAAAATCACGGGTAAAGACGATGCTCATCGCTTACTTCGACATCAAAGGCCTGATACACAAAGAATTTGTGCCCCTAAACACCACCGTGAATGCTGCGTATTACGTAGAGGTGTTAAAACGTCTGAAGCGCCGGATTAATCGCATTAGGCCCAAGTACAAGGAACTGGGATCGTAGAGTTTGCTGGATGACAATGCGCCTGCTCATTCTTCGAACATTGTGAAGCGTTATCTCGCCCAAAATCAGATCCCACGCATCAATCACGCCCCATACTCGTGAGATATGGCTCCAGCCAACTTTTTCCTATTGCCCAAGCTAAAAATGGCCTTGGAAGGACGATTTTTTAAAGATGTACCGAGCATTCAAGCGGCTTGCACCGAGCGTCTCACAGCGATAACTTCAGAGGAGTACCAGAGAGCCTTCGAATCACTCATGGAGCGCTCAAATGAGTGTATATCTAGGGAAGGGGACTATGTTGAAAGTTAACTGGAATAAATTTCTTTAGATGTAATTTTCGATTTTTTATTTTAAAAGTTCGGAAACTTTTTCGATATACTGTGTATATATATATATACCTTCTTGACTTCCCTAACCCACGCAAAAAGTTAAGTATCGCCTCTGTCGATTTGAAAAACGAGTTTGTCGAGAGAACAGTTGAAAGGAGGAAACTCTCGGAGCATTTTTCTTCTACGTATCGCTTTATTTCGACCTCTTCTTATTCATCCTAGTTATAACGTTGCTTCTTTGCATTTCTCCAAATCAAAGACTTTTTATATTTAGCCTTAAATTTTATTTGTTACCTTGAAAAATTCAAGGCGATCTATTCATTCTTTTATTTTCCATAACTTGTTAGATTATTACCTCATGAATTTATAAGTACGAGGTCTGGCTATTAAATAACGTGACTGCGCGCCTAGAGGGCGCCGTAGAGGGGTGGGGAAAAAAACGAGTAGTGCGTTGGGTATCTAGATATCTTGTCTATGCACGTACCAAAACACGTTCTCGTCACTATTATTGTATTCGTGCAGTAACCGTTTGAAACGAACGTGTTTTTTCTCGTGCCAAAAACCATGTGTGACGAAAAACAGGAGCAACGTATCAATCTCAAATTTCTCGTTAAATTGAAAAAAACTCCGACTAAGTGCTGTAAATTGTTGCAAGAGGCCTATGGGGACAATTCTCTATCTCGTGCGCGTGTTTTTAAGTGGTGTAAGCGCTTCAGTGAGGGCCGAGTGAGCACTGAAGATGACCAACGCCCAGGTCGCCTTGTCACTGTTTCAACTCCGGAAACAGTGACCAAAATCAACCAAATTGTGTGTGCAGATCGTCGAATGAGCATCCGGATGATTGCCGAGGCTGTAAACGCCGATAAAAAAACGGTTAGATAAATTGTACACGAGGAATTACACATGACAGAAGTCTGTGCGAAGTTGGTGCCAAAAAACCTGACTCCTGACCAAAAGCTCTTGCGTCAACAGGTCTGCTCAGATTTCCTTGAAAGGTTGAAAAAAGATTTCGGACTGATGAAAAACATTATTACTTGCGACGAAACGTGGATTTTTCAATACGATGTTGAAACAAAGCGGCAATCGATGCATTGGAAGACGCCTGAATCGCCCGAAATCAAAAAAGCAAGGATGTCCAAATCAAAATTCAAGGCAATGTTGATCGTTTTTTTCGACATTAACGGTATCGTGATGACTGAATGGGTTCTAGAGGGTCAGACTGTTAACCAGACTTACTATTTGTCAGTTTTGGAAACACTGCGAGAACAAGTTCGTAAGAAACGGCCCGAGTTGTGGAAGAACAACTTATGGATTTTGCACCAGGACAACGCATCTGCCCATAACGTGCTATCTGTGAAGCAGTATTTGGCCGGTAAGCGCACTCCAGTGCTCGGACACGCGCCGTACTCGCGAGATTTGGCACCGTGCGACTTTTTTTTGTTTCCGAAGATAAAATCTGCTTTGAAAGGGATCCGATTTGAGTCGATGGAAGCGGTAAAGCAAAAAACGGCAGAGCTCCTAAAGGCTCTCACCAAAGAAGACTTCCAGCACTGCTTCGATCAATGGAAAAAACGTATTGAAAGGTGTGTGGCGAGGGAAGGGGAGTATATTGAAGGGGAGCCTTCGAATGTAGAATAATTTTTATAATAAAACCCTTTTTCGTAACCAGTCTCGTTATTTAATAGCCAGACCTCGTATTATTTTTTTGTTTTTCCACATATTTATAAAATTATCATGTTATATTATTAATCATTTATAAAACAATGTGATAGCACAACAACGTATGTTATAATAGCATAATATATGTATACATATACATACATATATTTATATATAATGTGTAATACAGTATAATTCATATAAAATATAAAGTATAATATTCATGAATAGGTGGAAATAGAATTCGTAATAAGAGAAGCCGTATATTGAATTGACATACAAATTGGTAATAACTCTTAGGGATGAATCTTTATATTGAATATTATAATCAATTTACCATTAATCCCAGTAAGCGGATATTAAAAATATGAGAATTCGACATGAACACTAAATCACATATACAGCTGATGAAATCTGAGCGGCTAACTCTAGATAATACGCCTAACGCTGTCCGTTGGAACGAGACAACGTACTGACACATTCACCCTGGCATAGGTCGACTAAGATTAAAACCTCAGACTCATGATTCAAAAACATGTTTATCGAATATTGAAAAAGTTTTCTTTTTAAGATATTTTCCTATTAAAATTAAAAAAAAAATTTCTTAACTTGAAATTCAAAATTAATCTAATTTAAATATATTAGGTGTAGTAAAAAGTAATCCATTATTTTGCCAATAGATGGCTTTAGTAGTCTGTATCTCCCGTTGTAAAAGTGCGATCGGGTTACACTAGATGGCGTTAGAAAGATAAGATTTCGTACTGAAAAAGCTTCTGATACAGTTTTGTAATTGCTTGACTCAGTATTCTTTAGCACGCGTCAAAGATGGACACCAACAAAGAGAAAATACGCCATACTTTACAGTTTTTCTGCGATAAATGCAAAAACGCAAGCCAGGCAGCTGAAAATGTGAATAGTGTTTATGGTCCTGATACTGTAACAGCCAATCACGCGCAATTTTGGTTTCGTCGATTCAGTTCCGGTAATTTTGACGTCAAAGATGCACCACGCTCTGGAAGGCCAATTGTCGAAAATGTCGATAAAATAATGGAAATCGTCGAGTCCGACCGTCACGTAAGCGCTGTTTCGATTGCCCAGGAGCTAAACATTGCACAAGAAACCGTTTGAAACCACTTAAATAAGACTGGATAAAAAAAGAAGTTCGATGTATGGGTGCCACACGAGTTATCGCAAAGAAACCTCATGGACCGAATTTTCATCTGCGAATCGCTGCTGAATCGCAACAATATCGATCCATTTCTGAAGCGGATGGTTACTGGTGATGAAAAGTGGGTCAGTTACGACAACGTCAAGCGACAATGGTCGTGGTCAAATCGCGGTGAGCCGGCGCAAACGGTGGCCAAGCCAGGATTGACATTCAGGAAGGTTTTGCTGTGTGTTTGGTGGGACTGGCAGGGGACCATCTACTATGAGCTGCTCCCCTACGGCCGAACTTCTAATTCGGACCTGTACTGTCAACCATTGGACCGTCTGAAAGAAACAATCGCCCAGAAGCGGCCAGCTTTGGCCAATAGGAGAGGAATTGTGTTCCATCAGAACAACGCCAGGCCGCATACATTGATAGCGACTCGCCAGAAGCTCCGGGAGCTTGGTTGGGAAGTTCTTATGCGTCCACCTTATAGTTCGGATTTGGCACCAAGTGATTATCACCTGTTCCTGTCTATGACGAATGATTTTGCAGGTTAAAAATTCGCCTCAAGAGAAGATTGTGAAGATCGACTGTTCCAGTTTTTTGACAATAGGGACAAGGGTTTCTACGAGAGAGGCATTATGAAATTACCTCCAAAATGGCAACAAGTTATCGCACAAAACGGTGCATATTTGACCTAAATCGTATCATTCTATCTATGCTAAATAAAGCCTTTAATTTAATGCAAAAATAATGGATTTATTTTTACTACACCAAATATATATAACGTTTAGTGAAAATAAAAAGTTTTATCTTTCTGTAGCGCGGTGTAACATTTCTGTCACAAAGCGATTCTTTGCCTACCACAATTCAAATAATTTTTCTAGTCCCTTTTGAGTCGATGTAACATTCGCGTAACAAACCGATGTATCGACTTAGTATAACACAAAAAATGTAGGAGTTAGTGCCGCGTGCAAGCCAGTGTTCGCCGGCCGATCAGTTCAAACCACCTACGTGCTTTTGAAAAATAATTCAAAAATAGAAAAACGTGATAAAAACTGTGTGTTTTTGTAAAATATATAAGGTAAGTACATGTACTTCGTGGTGTAGATAAGGTTTTTGTGTAATTGAAATATTTCGATGAGTTTGACTTTGTGTCGATGCAGTGTAACATTTCTGTAACACTCCCTAAAATTGTGTTTTTTTTTCGAAATTTATAAAAATAAACAGAATTTTGAAAAACACGTGTATTTTTATTTATTTAGATGAATGATTTTTACTACTTATTTTAAAATTTTAAGATGTTGCCCTACAGAGGGTTAAATGTGTCAATGGTTAATTAATGTGTAAACGTATTAATTTAATAGGAATATTATTATAGGAATAATCATAACCCAATAATTTTTGTCCCTGTAATTGCAGTTAAACAAAAGTTATATTAATTAATTTAATTTTATTTAAAATATATTTTGAATAGATGAGTTAAATAAATTAAATTTAAAATCAGATAAAGTTAATTTAATTAAAGGTCCGGATGCAATAAGGGGATTAACGCTTAAAATCGCGTAAAAGTATTGTCCAGATGACGAAATTTTCAAAATGGACAAATCAATTTTTTTTAAATACTAGCTTGTAGGTAATGAAAAGTGGAATTTTTTCCCGAAAGGGATTTTTCTTAACAAGTTTAAAAAAAAAAAAAAAAATACAAAACAAATTTTTCTACCACATATTTTGTCTGTTTTTAATAATTTTATAAAACATAAATCGCTGTAACTTGGTCAAATATGGTTGAAATTTTTTAAAACTTAGCATGAATACGAAGAATGTTTTGGCATTGCCGATTGATTGATTAAAAATTCTATCAATAAGTTTTGTTAATAATTATTTAATTTCAAGTACGTTGATCTCGTTAATCGCGTTTTTTCAGCTTCAACGAGAAAAAGTATCGAGGAAAGTTCAAGCTGCAAAAAACTTCAAGCGAGACATTTGTTCCTCTATGTTTGAAGCAGTTTTTGACAAAGTTTGAAATCAATTAAACAATGAATGGCTAAGATACGAGGTCTGTCCGAAAAGTATCCGACCTGCTTTTATATCTTTGCACCGGAGTGTTCCAGTGACCTCTCCGAAGCCTTAACGTCAACAGTAAAGCCTCACGAACTTATCGGTTGCTCACCAGTATCTACAGGACGTATAGTTTATGCGCAGCATGTATTTGTTTACAATACCTTTTTTGCGTTCCTCGGATTTAGCTATTGTTAAAAATGACTGAAAGATCTGATTAACGAATTTGCATCAAACTTTGCTTCAAACTCGGCTTAAAAAGGTTATTACTGGTGATGAATCGTGGGTTTATGATTATGATCCTGAAACAAAACAAAAATCTTCACAGTGGAAGCTCTCGCCCAAATTACAGCCGAAAAAAGCACAAAAAAGTCGGAGCAATATCAAGTCAATGCTGATTGTTTTTTTTTTAATATGAAGGTGTTGTGCACCACGAAGATGCATCGACAGCTCAGACGATTAATAAGGAATATCAAGTTGAAATTCTGAAACGATTGCGTGATGCGGTGAGAAGAAATCGAGCGTATTTTTGGTCAAGCGGGGACTGGCTTCTCCATCACGATAATGCGCCAGTGCATTCATCGAATCTTGTGCAGCAGATTTTAACGAAACACAATATCCTACTGCTTCGCCAATCTTCCGTAAAGTCTCGACATAACCCCTTGTGACTTATGGTTGTTTCCGAATTTGAAAAAACTGCTTAGAAGACACCGGTTCGACGACAAAAAGACGATTGTAGATAATGCGACGAGGACACTGAAGGCTATCCCAAAAACTGACTTTTAGGACTGCTTCGGAAAGTGAAAACACCGCTAGAAGCGCGTTATTCAATCAAATGGGGACTAATTTAAAGAATGCCTTTCGCCCGATGACGAAAAATAACACCATCGCTGAGATATAAAGGTAGGTCGGATACTTTTCGGACAGACCTCGTGGAGCGTTGTTAATAAAAACGCGCGCTGCTTAATACGTAAACGTAATACGAGGGCGGTTCAATAAGTACCCGTGTTTGACGACAGAGGGCGTTCCTAAGGGAAGTTGGTATGATCATCGTGTGCTGCCATCTATCAAACGACGGTAAAACAAATTTCCGACTGATTGATAGGTTAGTTTGGATTTGGCAGCCATTCGAGTAAGAAGTGTTTCGTGATTCTTGCTAAGATAGAAAAAGAGCAGTATCGTTCGGTAATTCGCTTTTTGTTTTTGAATGGAAAAAAATGCGAGGAGATAAAAGCAAAGTGGGATGCTGTTTATGAGGACACTTCGCCATCTATGACCACAGTTAGATATTGGTTCAACGAATTTAAACGTGGGCGAACATCCGTTTTTGATGAGGAGTGACCAGGACGCCCGGCAGACGTGGTTACCGAGGAAATCATTCAAAAAGTCTACGACATAATTCTCGCTGATCGACGAACGAAAGTGCGCGAAGTAGCAGAGGCCGTATGTGTGTCGACCAGAACGGCAATTAATATTTTACATGATAAGTTGGCGATGAAAAAATTGTCGGCCCGATGGGTGCCGCGATTGCTTATGGTGGACAACAAACGGATGCGGCTGTTAACTTTGAAGCAGTGTTTAGAGCAATTTAAGCAAGATCCGAAGGAGTTTTTGCGTCGAGTTGTCACCGTTGATGAAACCTGGATTCATCATAACACACCAGAAACTAAGCAACAATCAAAACAATGGATTTCTCCCGGTGAATCTGCTCCAAAGAAGGCAAAGACGGTCCCATCGGCCGGAAAGGTCATGGCGACGATTTTTTGGGAAGCGAACGGCGTCATCCTCATGGATGTTTTAGAAAAAGAAATAACGATCACTGGACAATACTACAGTGAGTTATTGGACCGCTTTCACAAAAAATTGAAGGAGACACGGCCGCATTTGGCGAATAAGAAGGTGATGTTTCACCATGATAACGCACCAGCACATTCATCCGGAGTTGTCACCGCCAAACTGCATGAATTGTGTTATGAATTGCTGCCGCACCCCCCGTATTCACCCGATCTGGCTCCCTGCGACATGTTTAGTTCCCTAACATGAAAAAATGGCTCGCGGAAAAAAAATTTAGCTGAAATGAGGAAGTCATCGCCGAGACAGAGGCGTATTTTGGAGAGTTCGACAAATCCTATTTTTTCTCCTCGTAGTCGTAGTTTCGTAGGATATATCTAAACCTTTTGCCATTAATTTTGCTTGTCCTTGCCGCAGTGTTAAAGCAGATTACCGCGAAAACAGATTCACTATTTTTTTTTCATCTTTTTTGTTCACTTTTCCTATCGAGCCACGTTCTGTTAAATCATCGACATTTTTTGGCACTTAATATCGCTGTATCCACTTCTGTACAAATGCCTTCGACTTTTTCATATATTTAGCAGCCGCTGATTGTGACATTTTGGGACCTTTTGGGTGGATGCAAAGGAACACAGCCTCGTAGCGCGACGCGTACTTAGCACTCATGGCGTTTAACGTGATTCTCTTTCAAAAGATCAACGACAACTGAATCTTTGTTGACAATGCATCGAGAAGAAAGCTTCCGTCTATCGGCTCGCGAAATAATTAGAGCGAAATCTTTTATTACCTGTCGACGAAGTCGACCACACTCTTACTTGATAGACTGTATGCACATAAGACAACAAACATTCAGCAATGGATAAGAATGTTTGAAAAAGAATGTGCTGACAATACAATGTGATGACAATACAAAGATTGAGATATTGAAGTTGTTCTTAGATAAATCTTGTATAGACTGGTACCAGGCAACACTTTCACAGCTGGAAATAAATGATAACTGGTCAGACTGGAAAAAAAGATTTTTGGAAACATATGCAGACAAAGAATGGAATTCATGGAGATATGCCCTTGCATTGAGATACAAGGAAGGCGCTCTGATAAACTATGCAACAAAGAAAGAAAGATTATTATTAGATGTGAATAAAAAGATAGATCCAGCATCATTAGTGGCTATCATAATCGCAGGAATTCCAGACTTTATAGCAGATAAAAAAGATCAAGACGAGGTTAAAGATTCAACTACCTTATTTAATGAAATAAGGAAATATGAGAGCCTAACTAATAAAAAAAATCCTAAAGATTACAAGTTGGATAATAAAAATAAGATTTTTGAAAAGAAACCATGTAGTATGTGCGAGACTTCAAGAAAAGGAGCAAGATATCATTCTGAAGACAAATGCTGGTTCAAAGAACATGAAAAGAGCAAAAACAAATCGGGAATTATAGGAAATATGTCAGTGCTAGAGGTGGAATTAAACAACCAAGAAAGAAACTTGTAATCACACCATTAATAAGAATAAAAATGTTACTTAATGAAAAATTAGAGATGTATGGGACCTATGACTCAGGATCCCAAATATCCCTGATAAATGCAAAACTAGTCAGAGTAATGAACCAAAACAAAGATAAAAACAAAATACTCATAAAAACAGTTAATGGTGTGAAAAAGACAAATGGTTTAGTAACAATCAAAATAAAAATTTTGGACATCGAAGATGAAGTATATGTATTTATAGTAGATAGAGAGGATTTCGAAGATTTTTTAATTGGATTAGATATGATAAAAAAATTTAAATTAACCCAAATTGAAAAATTAAATATATTGCGGAAGAAGGTAGATAAAATAAATGAAAGCAATAAGATAAAGATAGACACCACAGAAAAAGAAAAGAAAAACATTGAACGATGTTCAGTGAACTTCAACAAACATGTTGAAGAAGATGAATTCCAGATAAAGTTAGAACACTTAGAAAAAAAAAAGAATGAAATAAAAAAACTAATAGATAAACACAAATCAGTATTTGCCAAAGACAGGTATGATGTGGGAACGGTTAAAGACTATGAAGCTCGAATTGACCTACTAGTGGACAGATACACTAGCAGGAGACCATACAGATGTAATATAGATGACAAAAAGGAAATTGAAAAACAAATAGCAAAGTTACTGGAGAAAAATCTGATCGAAGAATCTTATAGCCCCTTTGCCGTTCCTGTCACGCTGGCATATAAAAGAGACGAAGGAAAAAAATCACGCCTTTGCATTGATTTTCGAGACTTAAACAAAAATATAATATCTCAAGCACAACCATTTCCACTGATAGATGATATTATATTAAGAGCTAGAGATTGCAAATACTACACAACATTAGATATAAATTCGGCGTTCTGGTCGACACCATTGAGAATAGAAGACAAAAGACAGCATTTATAACCCAAGAGGGACACCACCAGTGGACTTGTCTACCATTTGGCCTGAAGACATCTCCAACAATATTCCAACGAATTCTGAGCAACATATTAAAGAAACATGGACTAACAGAGTATGCAGTGAACTACATAGATGACATTTTGATACACTCGTCATCGTTTAAAGAACATCTAAAACACATAGCACAAGTTTTAGAAGCTATAAAGAAAGAAGGCTTTAGATTAAAATTCAAAAAATGTACATTCGCAGCTAGCTCAGTTAGATATCTTGGACATATAATAGGTAATAACACAGTTTAACCACTTAAAGATAACGTCATATCAATCCAAAATTTTCTAACTCCTAGAACACAAAAAAACGTGAGACCATTTCTCGGAAAAATAAATTTTTATAACGAGTACATACCAAAAAGCTCGATATTACTAGACCCTCTGCATAAATTATTGCGAGAAAATGAGAAATTTATCTGGGCAGAGGACTGTGAAAACGCGTTTACGAAAATCAAACAACTACTATGCTCTCAACCAGTACTGAAAATTTTCGATAGAGACCTGCCAATAAAAATATATACAGATGCGTCGCTAGAAGGTATAGGCGCAGTATTGAAACAGACACAAGATAATGGCAACAAAAAACCTGTCGCTTATTTTTCGAAAAAGTTAAATCAGGCAAGGAAAAAAAAAGCAATCTATTTAGAGTATTTGGTTATTAAAGAAGCAGTGAAATATTGGCAGCACTGGCTAATAGGAAGACATTTTGAAGTATATTCTGACCACAAACCGCTAGAGAACATGAACATAAAAGCCAGAACAGACAAGGAATTAGGCGATTTAACGTACTATTTATCCCAGTATGACTTCACGATTAAGTATGTTCCCGGAAAAGATAACACAGAAGCAGACTGCCAGAGTAGAAATCCTGTGCTGGAGCCAGAAACAAATACAGAAGAAACACTAACAATAGTAAACTTAATAAAAATAAAAGAAATAAAGTTAGATCAGAAAAGAAAATAAAGAAATAGAAAAGTTAAAAGATAAAATAATAAAAAAGGAGGGAATAATATACAAAATAATTAGAAACAAAAAAAAGATTATTTTATCAGAAAAGGCTAGCGTGAAAATAATGAAAGAAGTTCACTCGGACTGGTGCCATATAGGTACGAGACAAATGATGAGCAAAATTTGCCACACTACACTGCTGAAAATCTAACAGAGAATATTAGAAAAATATGTAAAGAGTGTAAAATATGCATTAAAAATAAAACAAGAAGCCAAAATAAGTTTGGTTGGAAGTCACAATTGGGACCAGCGACTAAACCGTTTGAAACAATGTCGATTGATACAATTGGAGGATTTGGCGGTGCCAGAACGACAAAAAAATATCTACACCTACTAATTGACCACTTCACAAGATATGCTTACATTGTCACATCAAGAACGCAAAATGCTACGGACTTCATAAAACTAGTAACAGATATAATAAAAACAGAAAAAATTGATACAATTCTCACAGACCAATACCCAGGCATAAATTCGAAAGAATTTAAGGAATTTCTAAAAGAAAATAACCTTAAACTAATTTTCACAGCAGTGAATGCACCATTTTCAAATGGTCTAAATGAAAGACTGAACCAGACCCTAGTAAACAAGATACGATGTAAAATAAACGAAAAAGAAGGGGAAAGATAAGCTTGGACAACTACCGCTAGAGAATGTGTCAACAAATATAACGAAACAGAACATAAAGTCACCGACTTCTCACCGAGATATCTGTTAGATGGTACTGACACGAGTGTTTTACCAAAAGAAATAAAAGATAAGAACATGGAGAAAGAAGATTGGAAGAAAAATAGGCAATTAGCTCTAGACAGAACAAAAAAATCTCACGATTACAATAAAAGAATATTTAATAAAACCAGAAAACATCATAAATTCAACTTGGGAGATATGGTTTATATAGAATACGGAAACAAGCTTAATAGAAAAAAAACTGGATAAACTGAGAATTGGACCGTTTAAAATAGAAAACAAGATATCGAACTCAATTTACACAATTAAAACCGGGAGAAGAAAACAAGACACAAGTATTTTCCATATTACAAAGTTACTTCCGGCGACGGACCAGAGTGATAGTTGAAACTCCCAGGTACTTTCACCCTAGGAGGGGAGATGTAAAGAAACGCTTCCTTAATTTTCGCTTTCTTTAATTCAAATTTTCCGCGCTATGCATGCGCCACGTGCCACTCTATCATGACCCGTTAGATGTCATACCATTACGATATTGATGAGAATATCGATTATCGACAAGGAGCGAGATGGAGAGTAACACTGAGTAGAAAAAGCACATGTGCAATATAAAATTAGAACACTTAGAGAAAAATTTAATAAAATTTAGAAGAAATTTGTAATTAGAAGAGAGACAGTGATTTGGCTTGTAATTGCCGTTTCTCTGTTTTTCAGGTAAGCTTACTGTAAATAATTGTGAATAATGATATGTGTAGCAAATAAAAATAAGCTCTGTTTTTCAGTAAAACAAATCCGAGTAATTATTCATCACCCCTCTACATATATAAAATAATAGTCTTATATATATATATATATATATATTTATATTTATGTAGACACTCACTTGCCATAAGAAGGCAATTTTTTAATAAAACAAAATAAATAAAGAAATGACTTTTTTTTATTGTGAAATTATTATTCTTATTTACTGTAATAAATAACGTTAAAATTATTATTGTTATTTATTGAAATAAATAACGTTAAAAGTAATAAAATACTATTACAAAATAATTTTCAATTTTGTTAAAATTTTTTTTTTTTATGAAGACTATTTAAATTTTTTATTATTAATCAGATCAGTTTTAGAAATTGTTAATAAAAATTTTAATATAATATTCTATTTCAATTAAAAATATGAACGACTTTTTAAACATTATAAAATATGTCAGTTTCATGTTTACTGATTTCTCTTTGACATTGAAAACGTATTTGTCGCTTAAATAAAAAATTTTTTCATATACAATTCAATTATCTTTAAAAATTTGATAATAATAAATTTTTATGTTTGAATATTAAATAGTGATTTTCTTTTAATATGTTAAAAATATATTTCAAGTTGTGTTTATTAAAATCATTTAATAAAAATATTCTTGTACGTTGATAAAAATTATTTTTACGCCATAACAAATTTTTCTATTATTTTACATTTAAAAGTTTCTTATGAAATTATTAAAAGGATTCTTATGTGGTTAAATTATTATACATTATATTATTTTACCTAGAATTATTTGTATGAATTTTTATACTATCTATATTGTAAAATTCACAAATATTATTGAACAATTAATTACGTCTACTAATTGTTTCTTCTATCATAAAATTAAATGGATAAATTATTGATGGTATCTACATTTTATATGTAATTATAAATAACATATAAAAAAAAAGAAAAGGCACGGCGTCGAAACTGTTCTCTTCTTCTTCTTAAATTTAAATTTAAATTATATATATTTTATAAGGTCAATATTATTGTCGTAATTAAAAATAAAATTACCTTATTCCGATAATTATTATTTGAGATATAACAGTTTAAACATTTTACTCATTCTTTTTCTAACGATAACGTAGTTAAAAAAAAAATTATTAATTTTTGTTCAATATACCTTTTTTAAATTTAATATTTTGATTTAATACTTGGCATATCTTACTTTGATATAAACGAAAAGTTAACGAATTTTCCAAAAAAAAAATCGACTCTGAAACATAATAAGAATTCATAGGAACGTCCCACATGTTGTTTACATACATGGTTAAGTATATCCAAATATCAAGTGCAGAGTAATACACCCAGTTATACGGCCAATACACACACAAATGTAGCGTTGTGCGCGTTACCATCTCTACTCACAGCGAAGCGCAGTGGGGAGCGAAGCGCTGTCTACAGGCCAGGCTACTAACATAAGCGCGCGCACGAAACATACAGATACGCGTATAGCTGTATGTAACAGCTTCACTTGTTCAAATACATCGTGCGAGCTATGTTTTTGTCAGCGTATCATATGACATCAGAAAAACATAAGAACGCGCGCCTAAATACGTATTCTTTACCGTTGCGTATATATATATACAGGGTGGTCCGTTTTAATCTATCGGTCAAAATAACTTTAAAGGGAGATGGTTATATAAAAAAATGATAAGACAAAAGGTGTAGGAGGTGAAGGGGGTCGTCCAATGCTGACCTTGGCGTTAACCTTGTCAAACTTGAAGGTTATTTAAGGGTTGAATCGCGAATTTTATATGGAAATCCCAATTTTTTATTACAGATTCTGATACTGCGTCGAAAAATATTAAAGTTTTGTCTCAAACATTCTTTTTGATGCGTGACAGATGGCGCTGTAATCGGCAGTTTTAATCTATCGATGCGAATATCTCAACTACTACGCATATGAAAAGGTAGAAAAGGAAAATTTGTTAATCTGGATAGGGGAATCGCAATGACACCACAATCGACCCACCCCTCTCTAACCCTCCGGGTAGAGCGGTTTTAACTTAATTTGAAATACGTACCTAAATTTTATATTGCAGATACTGATACTGCGTCGAAAAATATGGAAATATTGTTTGGAACATCTTTTAGATTCGTGACAGATGACGCTGTAGTCAACGTAATTAAAAAAGTGCACAAAAGTTGTTACTAAATTAGAATTTCTCGAGGAATACACATCGTGTTCTGCAAATTAGAATTCTGTGGATAAATACGTTTAAAAAAAATCTGTTGTCCCCGGGTAACGCTTAAAGTAGAATAAACATTTTCATCAAAATAGATTTTTTTTTCCATTTTTCCCAATTTCCATATTTTTCGACGCAGAATCAGAATCTGCAATATAAAATTAGGGTACCAATTTCAGATTTTTAAGTTGAAACCGCTCCATACGGGGGTTAGAGGGGGGTGGGAAGATTGTGGTGTCATTGCGATTCCCCTATTCAGATTAAAAAATTTTCCTTTTCTACCTTTTCATATGCGTAGTAGTTGAGATATGCGCATCGATAGATTAAAACTGCCGATTACAGCGCCATCTGTCACGCATCAAAAAGAATGTTTGAGAAAAAACTTTAATATTTCTCGACACAGAATCAGAATCTATAATGTAACGGGGGTAATTTGCTTACGTCCCGTTAGCAACGCAGGACCTTCTGCTGGTCCTGCTTTTATTTTCTTGTGTGTGAGGGGCCTTGCCTAAGGCCCCGCTGCCGGTGTTGCTCCCACTAGGCTCAGCTGCTTAGTTTGTGTGCCAATGCTAGATTGGCACACCGGCGAAGGCGGCGGTATTCAGGATAGGGAAGCTGTAGGGAATAAAAATAAGAAAAACGCACCTGCTGTTTGTTAAAGCTTATATAATGATGAATCTAACAAAATTATACAAAAGCGTAATAAATTATTATGGAGAGGTCCCTTGCGAGTAAAGAGCAATTAATATTGTCTCACGCGCAATACTAATTCTCGAGGTGCGCACTGCGCATGCGCACCCTCTTCACTTCACGCGGCTACGCACACACGTGTAGTCTATGGGCGACGGATATAGAGAGAGCAGTTCTCCCTCTATACCGCCGCAGTCTATGACTGCTCGAGTGAGAGCGTTTCTCTCACTCGACGCTGCAGTCTATCGTTAAGCGAGAGAGCTAGTTCCTCTCGCTCAACTGCGTGCTCAATGGTTGTACGAGTAAGAGTGGCTATCTCTTACTCGTACGCCTATTCTATGACTGTGCGAGAAAGAGATCGATCCTCTCACTTGCACTCGCACGGCCTAATCGATTTAGATTTACGCGGTCTCGCGCGTATATATCTAACTATATATATGCCTAACGCGATCGCACTTGCATCAGGGAATACAGAATATCTTGATTCGCGGACTAATAATACTAACACGAAGTGGCCACTCACTTTTTCTAATTAATCGCAGGGATCGTCCTCTCGATATCTGCTGCGGACTCACGGCGAAAGAATCCCTCGAAAAAATCGCGGATTTTTCGTGAATAAATCAAAGCGCGTGCGGCACGTCGAACCGGCGGAACGAGAAGAAGGATAGCGCCGCGTATAGTGTCGCCGCAAACTCTATCTCGCACTGCATGGCAGGTGGCCTAATCTCGATAAGCCACCTGTCACAGTAATAAAAAATTGGAATTTCCACTTAAAATTCGCGATTTGACCCTTAAATAATCTTCAAATTTGACCTCAAGGTTAACGCCAAGGTCGGCATTGGACAACCCCCTTTAACTCCTACAACTTTTGTCAGAACATTTTTTGATACAACCATCTCCATTTCAAGTTATTTCGACCGATAGATTAAAACGGTCCACCCTGTATATATATATATATATATATATATACCCTCCATTCCAAAAGAAACCGAACTTTTTCCGAAAAAAACAAAAAACCAATGTACATTTTGGAACAAATCATTTTTATTAATTAATGTATTCCTTTTCTGCATCGATACACAAATTTGCACGCTCCAACAAGTTATCAAACGACTTCTCCATGTCCTTGATTGGAATGGTCTTTAAGACGTCGGTCGTCGCCTTCTCAATGGCTTCAATCGATGCGTTGCCACTTTCCTTTCATCGCCAAATGCAGTTTAGGGAACAGACAGAAATCGCACGAAGCCAGATCTGGTGAATAGGGCGAATGATGCAAAGGAATAATGTGATTTTTTACCAAAAATTCAGTTACAAGTCGCGAACGATGTGATGGTGCATTATCGTGCAAAAGAGTCCAACTGCCGATTTTTCGATATTCTGGCCGAATACGACGAATTCTTGCCAGCAAACGCTTCATGACGCCCAAGTAAAACTCTCCAGTGACTGTCTGGCAGGGTAGAACAAATTCTTTGTGGATAATTCCTTTTAAATTGTAAAAACAAATCAGCATAACCTTAACTTTTGACTTCACTAAGCGACTTTTTTTGGGTGTCCCTTCATCCGGCGCTCTCTATTCAGCACTTTGCCGCTTTGTTTCGGGCTCATATGCAAAACACCACGTCTCGTCACCAGTTACAATCGATTTTAAGAAGTTTCGATCCTTCCGAGCACTTGTAACGATGTCTTTGCAATGCTCCATTCGATCAACTTTTTGGTCTTTGGTGAGTTTGTGTGGTACAAACCGCGAATTAACCTTCTTAAGGCCCTAAACTTCGGTCAAAATGTGTTATGCGGTTGTTTGGAGAATGCCTAATTCCATTTCAATAACTTTCACCGACAATTTTTTGTTATTTTTGATGAATTCACGCACTTTTTCGATGTTTTCTTCCGATAATCCGGTTCTGGGACGGCCTGATCTTTCGTCATCATCCAGCGTCTCTCTACCCGATTTGAATCGCCTGAACCACTCGTTAACTTGCGTACGAGATAGACAATCATCACCATATGCATTTTGTAGCATTTGGTGCGTTTTAGTAGAAGTTTTACCAAGTTTAACACAAAAATCAATTGCAGCTCTTTGTTTGAAACTCATTTTCCGACCGATGTACAAAACACACTGACATTTGAAACGCAATAACTTTTGTTGTATGCATCTAAATGTCATGAAATTTATACCAGTTGTCAATAAGGGACTATGCCATCCACCGTTAAAATATTACAACAGATGGCACTAGTGGTACTATTTTTTTAAAAAAGTTCGGTTTCTTTTGGAATGGAGGGTGTATATATATATATATATGCTAGGTTGTTAAAAAAGTTTTGAAAGCGACATCTATAGAGCAGTAGAAGAACCAAAATTTTTACGCCATTTTAATATTTTATCTTTTATATAAACATACCTAAAGTTTCATTCCACTCTGTCAATTCATTGTTTGTTTACAAGCCATTTGAAGTTGACGTGTCAGTGTATTTTTTTTACAGTGGAAAAAACCGAATATCGTGCAGTGATAAAATTCTTTGTTTTGGAAGGTTTATCAGCAACGGAAATTCATACAAAAATGGTGAAAGTGTTCAAGGAAGACGATCCACGCTCAGGACAACCAAAAAGTGCATCAACACCAGCATTCATAGCATAAGTACAGGATATGGTTTTGGAAAATCGTCGATTGACCGAGAGAGATTTAGCAGAAGCCCCAGACATCTCATTAGGCAGTGTAAGTCATATTTTAAATGAAGTTTTGGGTTTCAGAAAACTCTGTGCACAATGGGTGCCGCAATCGCTCACAATGGAACAAAAACACGTTCGAATGCGACTTTCTGAGCAACATTTGGAGCGTTTTCGAAAGGATAAAAAGGATTTTTTGCGTCGATTCATTACTATGGATGAGGCTTGGGTCTCCCATCATGACCCTGAATCAAAACAAGAGGCTAAAGAGTGGTGTCAACCAGGCACTTCGGCACCGAAGCCAGTTCGTGTTCGGAAATCGGCGAAGAAGGTGTTAGCGTCAGTTTTTTGGGATGCAAAAGGGATTTTGTTAGTGGATTATTTCCAAACTGGCTAAACAATGAATTCTGAATATTATTGTAACCTTTTGGACCAATTGGATGAAAAAATTAGTAAAAAAAGACCCGGTTTGCACAAAAAAAAAATCATTTTTTATCAAGACAATGCACCCGCTCACACAGCTCAAAAAACCATCACTAAAATAACCGAATTAAAGTACGAATTGTTGCAGCATCCACCTTATTTGCCTGATGTAGCTCCCTCTGACTTCTGGCTGTTTCCACACCTCAAGAAATTCCTTCGTGGGAAGCATTTTTCATCAAACGAAGAGGTTATAGCCGTCGTAGAGGAGTATTTTGCAGGCCTTGCAGAAAGTCACTTCCATGATGGGATAAACAAGTTAGAAGACCGTTAGACCAAGTGTATTGAACTTATGGGAGATTATACTGAGCAATAAAAGTGATTTCACCAACAAAAAAAAGTATCTTCATTTCCGCTTTATATATATATATAGATATATATACATTCTGTCAAAAAAGTACCAGGAATTGTCGATTTAAATCTGGCGGAGCAATTTAGGCATGTAAAATTTTTTTTCTAGGTTTGTACAACTGTCCTTAATGACTATGCCAAGTTTGAGCGGAATCTGTCAACGAGTGTGTTAACAGCAGCTGGTTTAGTCAGTCGATGTCAATAGTGCGTGCCGATTTTTTACCATGGGTGATTACGCTGAACAAAGAATTTGTCTAAAGTTTTGTGTTGCGAATAAAATTTCGTGTGCCGATGCATTGAAAATATTGCAAAAGGCTTTTGGTAATAAAGCACTATTAAAAACCTATGCGTATGAGTGGTACAAAGCCTTCAAGGAGGGTCGTGAAATCGTTGAAGACTTGCCTCGTTCCGGACACCCATTGACGGCTTCGAACGCAGATGACGTCGATAAAATCAAGAAATTGGTGCTTGAAAACCGTCATACTAGCTTAAAAGAGATAGCACATGAACTTAAGATATCCCACGAGCCCACACGTATGATTTTAATTGATATTTTGGGCATAAGAAAGGTGGCCGCAAGACTCGTTCCAGAAGAGCTTAATTATCTTCAAAAACGCTATCGCGAGCAGGTCGCTTCGGACATGATGGATCGCGCCAATTCCGATTCCGCATTCATGGAATGCATGATAACTGGTGACGAAACGTGGGTGTACGAGTACGATATGCAAACAAGCCAGTAAGCACCGGAATGTGTAAAAAAAGCGAGCCAAAACCGAAAAAACCACGCCAAAGCCGCTCAGAAGTAAAAGTGATGCTCATTGTTTTCTTCGATATTCGTGGCGTGGTGCACTACGAATTCGTTCCAGAGGGTCAGACGGTAAACAAAGAGTATTACCTAGGCGTTATAAAACGTTTGCGTGAGCGTATCCGTAAGAAGCGGCCAAATTTGTGGGAGAATAACTCGTGGATTTTGCACGACGATAACGCGCCGTCTCACCGAGCTACGAATGTGACCGACTTTCTCGCCAAAAACTCAACGAACACGCTTGAACAACCACCGTATCCGCCGGATTTGGCTCCCTGTGACTTCTTCCTCCTCCCAAAACTTAAATTGCCGCTCCGTGGCACCCGTTTTTAGTCGATTGAAGCCATAAAACAAAATTCGGCGCGTGAGCTGAAGGCCATCCCGGAAAGCGCCTATAAAAAATGTTTCGATGATTGGAAGTGCCGTTGGCATAGATGTATCGAAGCAAATGGAGCCTATTTTGAAGGCGACCCAATAAATTTTGATTATTAAACATAAAAATGTTGTTTTAATTTAAAATTCCCGGTACTTCTTTGACAGACAGTATATATATATATATATATATATATATATATATATATATATATGTACAAACTCACTTGCCATAAGATTGGTATTTTTTAATGAAACAATAAATGAAAAAATAACTTTTTTTATTGAAAAATTAATCTTTTATTTATTATAATAAATAACGTGAGAAGTAATAAAATACTATTACAAAATTAATTTTAATTGATTTAAATTTTTTTTTAATATAAAAAGTATTCATATTTCTTATCATTGATCAGAACAGTTTTAGAAAATCTTAATAAAAATTTTAATATGATATGGCATTTTAATTAAAAATATTAACAGCTTTCACATTTAAAAATATGACAATTAATTGTTAAGTGATAACTCTTTGACATTGAAAATGCATTTGTCACTCAAATCAAAAACTATTCTATATACAATTAAATTATCTTTAATATTTTTATTCAATATACTTCTGAATATATATAAACGATATTATGTAATGTTACGGAGAACACTCCGTGCTCCGCGCCTCGTCATATTTCGCGTGTTTAGGTTATTGTATGATTGCCGAAAATGCGTGACGCGACAGTCGCGGACGGAAAGATACGGTACGCGACTAGAGATAGACTAGTCGAGTGCCGTATAAGGGGGGCTAGGCGAGGGCTAGGCTAGGTAGCCAAGCCGCTTCCCGCATTTAGTCAGTTCATTTTGCGCCTTCGTAATAACTACGCGTAAATTTTCGTATAGTTTTATTTCGTATTATCCGCCATTTTGGGACGCGTCAAGTCCCTTCGCTCCCGCGTTTTTCTTTGTGAAGGGTTTTCTCGCGCGTGAAAAGTTTTGGTGCGTTTTCTTGGCGTGCACCGGCTACATAGGTAACCAAGGGAGATTTCACCGGCCGACGGCGTAAACATTCGACACTGGCGACCGGGAACACATCGAGATAGCTGCGCAGGGCGACGGCATGTTGCCTCTCTGCCCTCACTGCCTTCAACTCTCCGCTTAGCGTGCGCGGCTTGCCAGCCAAAAGTAAGTTGGTTACAACTTGAATTTTACGCGCGCAAATTGTGTTCACTTTAGTTTGCATTGGAGTAACCTCCGCCGGTTACTCCAGTCTTTGTTAAATTCATTTTTTCGCGGTTCGTGCGAGTGAGAGAGCGTTATCTCTCTCACTCTCGTATAGTCAGTGCGAGAGAGTTGCGGTCTCTCTCGCACCCGCATAAGAATAAGCGCGCGTGAGTGGGAGAGCGCTTTCTCCCTCACTCCTACGGCGCAGTACGGGAGACTCGTTGCCTCTCTCGTACTCGCAGTAGACGCGGCGCGCAGGAGTGGGAGAGCGCTATGTCTCTCGCTCCAACGGGCTCCGTGCGGGAGAGTATCCTTCTCTTTCGCACCCGTACGTTAGACGGCGCGCGCGAGTGAGAAGGCCTTTCTCTCTCACTTTTATAGGCGTAGCGCAAGAGACGTTCTTTCTCTCTCGCACTCGTATAGTACGCTGCGCGCGGGAGCCGTTTTCGCGCATTATATTTCGCCTTATCGCCTGCGCTCCTTGTACGCGTTAATTATAATTTATTTTTGTTGTTTTATTTTTCTCTTGTAATCGCCATTGTTATTATTTATTCTTCATTTAATGTATTAAATTATTCTATTTATTTTTTTTTTAATCAACTCTTTTCTTTCTTTTTTCCTCTCTTCTTTCATACACTACATTATTGATTTTTTTTTGGTTTATCAAGTTATTTATAATTTTCTTTTAATTAACATCAGATAATTGACATTCTTTTTATTTTATTAATTTTTCGCTTAACTTGTTTAGCTTCTTCTTTATCATTTTTGATCTTCTTATTATTTCTGCGACGATGAGCTTTCAGCTCTCCTCCCGAATACCGCCCTCGCCGAGATTTCAACTAACCTGGTGAGGACGACGCACGAGCCGTGCAACGACGATTGCGCGGCGTTGCAACGGGTAAGTGGGGTCCGAAGGACGGCTTCTCGTACCCGGACCCAGGAGCAAAGTCGTCCAAGACTTTAGCTACCTAAAAAGGGGGCGCAACGGGCATATTCGTACCTTTTGCGAATTGCGCGTCCCTCGAAGCTAATTGCTCCTGTGGTGGTTAACGCTAAAAACTGCCACCCCGTTACAGTAACAAAAATAACTCAATTATTAGTCATAAAATGTCATTTAAATTATGCATATTAATCAAGAAGACTATAGTTCTTACCTGTGAGATCTAAATTTCTATTTTTATACAAATAATTCTAAGTAAAATAATATAATGTGTAAAAATTTAACCACATAAAAATCCTTTTAATAAATTTATAAGAAACTTTTAAATGTAAAATAATAGAAAAATTTGTTTTGGCGTAAAAATAATTTTTATCAACGTACAAGAATATTTTTATTGAATAATTTTAATGAATACAACTTGAAATATATTTTTAACATATTAAAAGTAATCCACTATTAAATATTCAAACATGAAAATTTATTATTATCAAATTTTTAAAGATAATTGAATTGTATGTGAAAAAGTTTTTTATTTAAGCGACAAATACATTTTCAATGTCAAAGAGAAATCAGTAAACATGAAATTGACATATTTTATAATGTTTAATAAGTCGTTTATATTTTTAATTAAAGTAGAATATTATATTAAAATTTTTATTAACCATTTCTAAAACTGATCTGATCAATAATAAAAAATTTAAATAGTCTTCATATAAAAAATAATTCTAACAAAATTGAAAATTATTTTGCAATAGTATTTTATTACTTTTAACGTTATTTATTACAATAAATAAAAATAATAATTTTACAATAAGAAAAAAGGTCATTGCTTTATTTATTTTGTTTCATTAAAAAATTGCCTTCTTATGGCAAGTGAGTGTCTACATAAATAAATAAATATATATACTGTAACGGGGTGGCAGTTTTAAACATTAACCGCCACAGGAGCAATTCGCTTCGGGGGACGCGCAATCCGCAAAAGGCGCGAAATTGCCCTTTGCGCCCCCTTTTAGGAAGCTAAAGTCTTGGACGACTTTGCTCCTGGGTCCAGGCTCGAGAAGCCGGTCTACGGACCCAACTTACCCGTTGCAACGCCGCGCAATCGTCGTTGCGCGGCTCGTTCGTCGTCCTCACCTGGCTAGTTGATCTCGGAGAGGGCGGTATTCGGGAGGAGAGCTGAAAGCTCCTCGTCGCGGAAATAATAAAAAAAAAAAAAATGCAAAGCAAAGTAGCAAGAAAAATTATAAATAATAAAAGAAAAAAAAGGATATAATAATTTGAGCGAGACTAGCTCGCACCAAACAAAACAAAAAAACACAAAAAATAAAAGAAAAAAATACAAATTAAAAATATAAAGAAAATAATTTAATAAGAACAAAAAAGGAAATAATAAATAATAAATAAGTTAACAATAATGATTACAGAAGAAATATAAACGACAGTAAAACAAATTATAATTGCCGCGTACGAGGAACGCAGGCGGTGAGGCGCGATATAATGCGCGAGGATGGCTCCCGCGCGCGGCGTATTCCACGAGTGCGAGAGAGAACGAATGCCTCTCGCACTACGCCTATGAGAGTGAGAGAGAAAGGCTTCTCTCACTCGCGCGCGCCGTCTAACGTACGGGTGCGAGAGAGAAGAACACTCTCCCGCACGGAGCCCGTTGGAGCGAGAGAGAGAACGCTCTCCCGCTCTTGCGCGCCGCTTCTACTGCGAGTACGAGAGAGACAACGGATCTCCCGTACTACGCCGTAGGAGTGAGAGAGAAAGCGCTCTCCCACTCTTGCGCGCCTAACCCTACGCGGGTGCGAGAGAGAACGCAACTCTCTCGCGCCGATCTAACTCGAGTGGGAGATAAAGGTTTCTCCCACTCGCGCGCGCGCCGTATACGCCGCAAGTGCGAGAGAGAAAGCGACTCTCCCGCACTGCTACCACTAGAGTGAGAGAGATACCGCTCTCTCACTCGCGCGCGCTTAAGCTCCTATAGGTGCGAGAGAGAACGCAACTCTCTCGCCCTGTATACGAGAGTGAGAGAGATAGCGCTCTCTCACTCGCACGAACCGCGAAAACGAATTTAATAAAGAGTGGAGTAACCGGCGGAGGTTACTCCAACGCAAACAAAAGCGAACAAAATTTAACATAAACTTACGACGGTGGCTGGCCAGCCGCGCACGCCAAAAATCAAGATAAGGCCGCTAGTAGCGGGACGCCGCTGCCGCCCAACGAAATCGTTGGTGCCGTTGTCTTGATGCTACGCCCCTGTGGTCTGGTGGCGGTGCCCTGCGGGCTGCTGATCGCTGCTACGCACCTGCACTAAAAAACCCGACCGGGACGCGCCAAGAACTCGCGATAACGTCGCGCAAAAACTTGTCGAGACGCGGGAAGAGGGCACGCGTCCGAACTGTGAAAATGGCGGAAGAGAACTCTCTGGAAAACGCGGGAAGAAGCTAGCTTGCCTAGCCTGAACTCGCCTATCTTTTCTATACGGCACACGACTACTCTATCTATCGGCGTGTACCGTATTTTCCCGCCCGGGGCCGTTACGTAGCCGAAATTAAACTCGGCTCGCGAACCGCGGAATCGCGCGAAATATAAACACGCGCGGAAAACGGAGTGTTCTCCGTGACAATACATATATGTATACACGCAAGGGCAAAGAATACGCATTTCGGCGCGCGTTCTTATGTATTTCCGATGTCATGTAATACGCTGACGAAAAAATAGCACGCACGATGCATTTAAACAAGCGAAGCTGTCCGCTGCGCACGCGTATGGTTAATAGCGCGCCACGGCGCTTGGAAGTGAAATTCAAAGATAGAAGTTCGAATGTGGCGATACTCAAAAAAATCCGCGACGTTGCCTATACAATGTACGTATACGCGTGCCTGTATGTTCGTGCGCGCGCTTGTGTGCGTAGTCTGGCCTGCAGGCCGCGATTTCCTCTCCACTGCGCTTCGCTGTCAGTAGAGATGTTAACACGCACAACGCTCTGTTTGTGCGTGTATTGGCCGTATAACTGAGTGTATTGCTCTTCACTCCATTTCGATATACTTAACTACGTATGTCAACAACACGTAAAAAAGTATAACATCAAACTGTTAAAAGAGTAATTATAAAATTAATTTAATTTTTTTAAATTCTAATTGTTATTGAATTAATAAAGAAATTCAATAATATTTAAATATTTTAGAAATTAGTATAACATCAAATGCTATAAAAAATTACTTCTCTTATCCAACTGAAGTTAATATAATTTTGATTTGAAAAAAACTTTAAAATTAGCAAATAATAATAGTCCTATTATTTTATTGAAGTTTCAAATACAAGTTTGGTGCGCGCTTTATAATTTATAAATTCTTTAATTATTTATTTTAAATAAAATAAAAATATTGGCAGAAAAAGTGCCAACAAAATACAAACGTTAATTAATTATTATTTCTGTGCAATGACGTTATATTAATGTATTATAAATCAAATATTATTTAGTAGAAACGCTTAATTAAAAAGAATATTAAAATAAGTAAATCAATAAAAAAAGATTAGTCTTATTTTAAATTAAAAAGTATTATATACTAGTGAAGTTATAACGAGTTTGAAGACAAGTTAAAAATTTTTCAAAAATTTATATTATAACAACAGTTTTTTTTCAAAAACTTGAATTTTACTTTACATATTGTTTTTTCGAAAATTTAATTTTACTTTACATATTATGACGAATACAAGAACTTTCTTTTAGTATTTAGATTTTAAAGCAGATTTGAATAAGGATCGTTAATAACAACAATTAATAAATAAAGATATTTAAAAAAGTTAGTAAATACGTTCTAACGAAAAAACATTTTATAAAAAGAATACTAAAAAATTAAAAATAAAAGAAGCCGGATTAAATTACTTTTATTTTTCAGATGGACTTGGCGAAAATAATTTTTTTTTTATGTCTTCTTGCTCCAATTCACAGCCTTATTGGTTACGATTGTGCATCACGATATCTGAATATAACCGCTGTATTTCTACTAGAAGTAGGCGAATGCGAATTCCCAATAAATCCTATAAATGTAACTCGTTACATACAATTGTTACAAATAGTAAACTATCGCCAAATCCATGTAATAGAATGTAAAGTAGAGATACAGCGGACAGTTTACTACTGCGGAATGTCATCTCATAATTCTATAGTTAACCATGGTCAGGCCGAGTATATATATGAGATTGGTTGACGCGCGTGCACTCAGATGCACGAAACCGGATTTTTCAAGTTCGGAGATAGTACAATAATTAACGAAATAAAAATCAATAGTACCGTAACGCACCCAATCATTGACGCAGGTATACTCTCTGAGAATGGGCCATGATCTGGAAGCGTTTACCGAGACCTTTATGGTGCTTGGGACAACGTAGTTGTACAGGAATTATTAAGAATTACTTGAAGAGAACATTTTGCAAAAATAAACTTGGAAAATAATAAAATGCATTTGAATTCCGGAACATCGTGCACTCTCTCCGAAACATCCTGTCTCTTATACGAAGGATTAGCTAACAAGTTCACAGACAATAGTTTCAACTATGAACGAACCATATATTCCCTCACCACAGACCATGTGACCTTTGCCCTATCCTGCATGGGCAGCGAGAACTTATGCCGGTACACAGTGGTCAAGACCGAACACCCTAAGCTGCTTATCTTAGAAATCGTTAAAGAATATTCGTTCGCGAAGCCAGGAAAGATGGCGATAGAAAATTTGGATACCTTCGCATATGTGAATTCTAAATTTGTGTATGTCGAAAAACATATCAAATCGCAAATTCAATCTTTGTACCATAACATCTTGCAACAGTAATACAGGATTGAGAGACAGGCATTGCTAAACGCCCTAGCTATAGTCGACAAATCGCCCGACGAGTTCGCTTATAACCTAATGAATAGACCCGGTTATATGGCAACCGTGGGTGGAGAAGTGGTAAACATCATCAAATGCGTGTCTATAGAAGTAAAACTCCGACATGGGAAGTACTGCTACGCCGAGTCGGAAGTCTCTTAGAACAACCAGACCCAATATCTAATACCTAAAACACACATCGTGAAAGATCATAGCATCAGGGCATCATGCAATGCCATCCAGCCATCATATTACAGAGTAAATGAAGAATGGCTGAAAATCATGCCGAGACCAGTGGAGGGCAAAGCACCTCTAACACTGAAACCCTTCACATAGATGACATGAAAATACATTGACCCAGCTTCTCTGGCCACCAGCGGCATTTATACAAAAAAGTATCTGGAACAATTACAAGAACGAATTATGTTCCCGATCAAAAAACCGTCGTTACTCAATGAATTTGCCAAAAAAATACATGGCCATGCGTAAACTTGGGATGTAAGCTTAAGGTTTATGGGCATAAAATTTTTGGTTTGTAGTGTATAGGTTTAGAGTGTATGAGCTAGAGGTATGTGAATTTGGACTTAAAGTTTATAGGTTAAAAATTTCTTGGGTTTTGGGTTTGGGATTTTTAGGTTGAAAGTTGTGGACTTGAGATTTTTGAGTTTAGAATTCTAAACTCTAGGTTCATTAAAAACAGCACCTCAGGCTTGAAACTATGTGAAGTTTATTGATTAATTTTTTATTGATATTGTTTACATGACACGACTTTTAAATGATTTTGAATTTAAATCGTTAGAGTCGAACGGAGGCCAGATTTGGTTTTAATTTATTTTATTTCGGTCCGTTTATGAGCCAGCCCGCTTGGTGAATCGAGGTGAAGAAGGCTGATGAGTCCTGGAGTGCGGTCGACC
The DNA here is from genome assembly GCA_949987625.1 of Chalcis sispes. Taxonomy (NCBI): domain Eukaryota; kingdom Metazoa; phylum Arthropoda; class Insecta; order Hymenoptera; family Chalcididae; genus Chalcis; species Chalcis sispes. The sequence continues at coordinate 45,500,361 of OX465094.1, read as the reverse complement.
TCCGTTTTGTAAGAGTAAGCCGACCCGAGCAGCAGCAAGTAATATTTGTAAGCTTGGCGCGCTTATTTACGGAAGATGAAGAGTGTGCGTAAGAGAAAAAGTACAAAGAAGTCATCGCGGCGACGCAGAAATGTGCAGACGAGAACGAACGTTTATGGATGCCAGCCAGCCTCTTCCACTGCTAGTTACACGTAAAAGAAAAAGGGAGAGAGAGAAAGTGAGGAAGTGAGTGAGAGAGAGAGAGAGAGAGAGAGAGAGAGAGAGAGATAGAGAAAGAGAAAGAGAAAGAGAGAGAGAGAGCGAGAGCTACGCGAGGTCCTTATAGGTTTTCCTTGCCTCAGGAGAGTCGCCGTCGGGCCCTCGTCGACGAGTATACGCTTGTCCGAGCGGCCAACCTGCAATCTACCTTTAAGTGAGAGTGAAAGAGAGAGAGAAAGAGGAGAGAGAGAGAGTGAGCATGCAAGAAATAGCGTTCTAAAAAGTAAATTTAATTATTTATTTTTTATTTGTCTATTGACGAACGAGCCGGCGGCGCGTGTTTTCGTGTCTCTCCAAGCTCTTAAGCTTCTTCATCTGTAAGGCCTCGATGCGGGTTTTCGCTACGTAATATTACTTTAATCTTTTTTCTGCTTTACTTAACTCTTTCATTAATGGTTTGCATTTTCTTGTTTAAAGCATTTTTTAGGCTTCCCGCATATAATAAATCTTTTACAAATGTTTTTGCTATGTAATCAGTATAACGATGCTTGACGTAAAAAAATACTCTTCAACCAAGTTCATAATGTAACTTACCAAATTTGAGTATAAAGTTTCTTGTTCTTCGAAACCAAAGAAAACTTAATATTTTATTAAATTTTCAGCTACTCGTTTAGTTACGTTTTTTCCTTTTTCTAGAATGGTAATTTAGTGTTCATCCAATTCTTTTTATATATTTTGAAACGCCTTCATAATTTATTCCATGATTTTATAGGTAGCTAAATATTATAGTTCTTTAAAGATATAAAAGAAGTGAGAAATGAGCTGTTTGTTCTGATTACTCAAGCGCCTTCTTTTGATTATGTTTTGTTCTGGTCGGTTTGCATAGATGGGTCACCGGTAATCGATATTTTTTTATCAGTATCGTTACTCTATTTGTTAGCAGATGGCGCTGTTGCCAAGCAGCAGAAAACTTTTTTTAAACAGTCCGTTGCAACTTAAGGTTGTTTTTGGAGAAGCTGTGACGTGATGTTTTGCGTCAGTCACATGAGGAGGCTAAAGCATAGCTCGAAAGCTTCCTCGTAGCCCGCAATACACCTTACAATCTAAGCAGTCTCGTAGGACTGCCACGCTTAGCCCTAAATAACAGCCACGCAGGGCTGTACACACTCTATACCTGCTTCAGATATAGGGACTCGGAGCTCAAGTATAGGCTCTAGCGAGGAGCCAGTCTCAGGAGCCAATGGCTAGTCGTAAAAGTGCTCGTAGACACTGCAGCAGGGTTCCTTCTCCAAGCTCTTTCTTGTCCTTGTGGTTGTCATTACCTGTAACCTCCCAGACAGTAATTAAAAAAAAAATAATAGCAGCAACTGCACCTTAGAAGGGGAGTACATACTGCCACATACCACCATCGAAAAATTGACTAGAGGAGGTTAGGAAGCAAGGGAACACATAAGCACAGCCTCTTCGTGCAAGTGATTATATACCCGGGAGTGTCTAGGAGCGTTGCCTCGCAGCCGCTGCTAGCAGGCTATCTCTGTCCCCAGCACCGCCGCCTTGCCTACTCCGCCGTCTATCGTTCCACATGTAACAGAGAGAGAGAGAGAGAGAGAGAGAGAGAGAGAGAGAAAGAAATGAGTCGACGCCTAACCACCATGGAACGCGTCGACTTACCTGGACTCCCTGGACATCGGGTGAAAATTTTCGCCGCTCCAGGGAAAATATAAACAATAAGAGCACTAGCGAGCGGATAACCTAAAACGCGCGCTGCTGGCGCGCGGTGGTGTTGACTGCCGACAGCGCTAAGCGCGCGCGGCGCCCGCGTCGCGTAACGTATTTTACACGCACATTGCGCCGGCGCAGAACGCTTATCTAAAATCCACGCTCGCGAACGTGCCTCTCCGAGATTTCTCGTCCACTCCGTTCGGTTCCGTCTTTGAAAGCAGTCGCGAACGAACCAGCGTTTAACGAAATACAAGCGCGTGAAAGGCGGAAAGTTTTCTTGTACTCGTGTGTGTAGAATATCTGGTAAGTGCACCCAGGTGCAGCGGCTGTTACCAGGTGTGACGGAGAATCCGTCATAGGTCGTCGACAAAGAATGTAAGTGTTTACATTCTTGCGCGACCGTCTCCAGGTTGCCAGCTTGCGTAAGCCTGTTTAGCCGCAAAAATGCGGATTTTTCCAAAAGCCGGCAACGTTCGAAAATCACGCGATTTTCGAACTTGCGGTGACAATCGGCGAGGAATTTTGGGAGCTGCAAGGGAAGGGCAGAGAAGAGCGAGCATAACGGGAGTTACGCTGTGCTCTCCTGAGAGTGGGTTTCGCTGCGCGCTCCCGCGATGACGAAGAGATAAGTCCCGCGGTGAACATAGTGCTGTTCCTTTGTATTAGAGTGAGTGTCGCGAGTATAGCCAAGGGTGAAGGTGTGCGAGAGAAAGAGAGAGAAAGAGAGTGAGTGAGACAGAGTAAAAAAAAAGAGGTCGAGGGAGCAGCGCGAGGACGAGGAGCGAAGACCAGGAAGTACAGCGAGGAAGTAAGCCGGGGGACGAGCAAATCAAGTGTCAGTGGGAGGCGGCTAGAGGTTGCCACCGCGACATCAGAAGCCGAGAGTGAGGCAGAGATAGAAAGCATCGAGGCGAGCACTCAGCGAGGTCCGGCAGCCCTTCTTCAGAGGGAGAGCCGCAGGAACCAGGTGCCGCAATGCCAAAGGAAGCTGCTGGAAGATCAACGGCTAGCGGACCAGCTACGTAAACCGCCAAGGTGAGTGTCCTCACTTATTTGCGCGAAATAGAGACCAAGAGACAGAGAGAGAGAGAGAGTGTGTGTGAGCAGGTTTGCGGTAAGGGTGGCGAGGGATTGCTACTTCCCTGTCCGGGGGAAGCGATAGGCCTCCGTCGGCTGAGAGACAGTCGCGGGCGGCCAGCCTGCATCATTGTGTCATAGAGAGCGAGAGAGATTGAAGCAGTGTTTTATCATAATATTATTTTTGTGCAAGGCACTCAGGGCGCACATAGCTAAATCGGCTAAGACGTGGCGCCTACGTCACAAATGGTGACCGTGACAGGACTCTGGTAATTCCGGGTCCTCGTGGTGTACATAGGTGAGCTTGCCCAAACTCGCGCGCAATGTTAACATTGCGCGCGAGTTTCTTGCCGATGCACAATTTCTCAAATATTATTTAAGAAAGTGATCGTTCAAGGGGCGTAAATGCGAGAGAGACAGTCAGCCCACTCGCATGACGAAGATATGCACAAAGAGGAAGATTGCCAGCCTAGAGAGAGAGAGTTGAGTACGCTCGCACTAAGTGCACCCGGCACTTATAGCGAAAGCGCGTGTGTTAGAACTTAGTCGATTTTCCGACTCGTTCGAACTTAGTCGATTTTTTGGCTCGTTCGGACTTGTGTTTTTTTGCCGTGGGGACTACCAGATTTTGTGAATTTGAACTTAGTAATTTTTGCGACCGAGCGGACTTTGTCGAGTTTTGCATGTTCAAACTTAGCCGATTTTTCGACTGATTCGAACTTAATTTCTAGTCAAAGGGGGGGTGTTGAGAAGAGTTGGTGGTTCGTTTCTTTTTTTTGCTTGTTAATTTTTTTTTTTCTTTTCTCCTCTCGCTTGCTGCAGGACATCAAGATGGCTGACCACGAACAATCAATGGTTCGTATGCTGAGCAGATCTCGGGCGGCTCGCCAAGCGAGACGAGAGATCGGCGCTCTTCCGGTTGAGGATGTCATCCGACGGCTGGAAGAGCGCGAACTTTGGACGAGGGGGGAAGGTCTAGAGTTGCGCGAGCGACTCCATAGGGCAATCGTACGAGATGATGATCCGAGCGTGTCAGTACCGTGGTATGATGATTACGACGCCGACCCGCGCCGTACCCAATGTCGTGTAACCGACTCTGGGAAACCAAAAAGTGGTCTCGAAGAGGAAATCGAACAACGTAGAGTACCTCGGAGGATCACGAGTGGACAGTCCGACGCAGGGAATTGGGCGGGGCCAGAGGCACTGAACTTTTTGAGGAACGGTGACACGGCCCGCACTCCTGCTCGGAGCAGTGCGGGGAGAGTTTTGGAGCCTAGATGGATGGAGAGTGGAAGAGCGGAGGGGCCTCACTGGCCATCCGTCGTGCTGCCACTCGCGACTACAAGCGCGGCGGCGCCTTTCACGGGCATTTCAGCGGGATTGGCGTCACTGGCTCACCCGGCGGCTCCGGTTTCGACCGTTGCGGCCCCTGCGTCGATGTCACCACCGAACTCGGGACCGCTGCAACCTGCTACGGTAGTCGTCGGCGCGGAGCAGCGGCAATTCGTTATGAGTCAGCTGACGGAGAACAGGAATAAAATTGAGGAGTTAAGAGAGCTTCTGCTCTCTTTCGGTCTGTTCTTAAAAGCGACTCAGATGCCGACGTCGACCGGGAAATTAGGGACTGCACAGAGCAGACCCCTCCTCCCCTCCCCCGAGCCCAGCGCACCGTCAGCCGACGGCACGAGGACCGTGGCGGGCTGCAAGCGTATGTTCAAGTACGTCGAGCACGTAAGATATGGGTGTTTGGCCGAAGACTCAACAAGAGCTGGGTGTACCTGAGCACCCAGAGGAGCACGTGCCACTCTATGCTCGCGGTGGCGAAACTGCAGCAGCTCGTGAGGGAAAAGGAAAGATGCGTGGCCCCTCCTGTAGTCAGTCAGAGGACAGACAACGGGAAGATAGGGCCACTGTGGAGCGTAAGCGGTGCTTGAAAGAGATAAAGCAGTAGGAAGTGTCGTTCGCTGGCAGAGAGAATGAAGATTCATCCGAGTTCGTCGCGCTGATGAAAGATTTCCGACGCTTCCATTTCTACGGCGAAGAAGCGATAGTAAGTGCTCTGTCAGTCGTCTTCACCGTTGCAGCACGCTTCTGGTACAGGGGAATCAGAGAAGATATCCACGATTGGCAGGGATTTCTTCGACGTTTCCGCGATCAGTACTGCCCTGAGATCAAGGACAGAGCGGTGATGAGAGAGTTGGAGAAGCGTACGCAGGGGAAGGGTTAGAGCGTCACACGATATATATCGTGTTTCCGGGCAATTGCAGCTCATCTAAAAAACCCGCCGTTTATGCTTCAACTGGTGGAGATGGCGTACGAACAACTGCAATCCGAGTACCGGTTGTTCATGGCCGCTGCATCGATCCATAGTTATAAGGACATCATGACACACGGTAAAGGGTGTGAGAGAAATATGCGCATGAACGAGCGCTTTTCGGACTCGCCTTCAAAAGACAAATCCGTCTCCCAAGAAGCGGCCTTCGCTGGTACTTCGAGGCGCTCTAGCCAGATTGCTGAAGTGAAAGAGACAAAGAAGAAGGGGATGTTCTCGTCGGGACAGCCAGGGAAGTTGGAGAGCCCCAAGGGAACCCCCAAGAAGAAGCGTCGAGGAAAAAGAACAAATTCGAGTTCCTCGAGTAGTTACGAGGTTGCTGCGGTGCAATGGGCACCAAAAAGTCCTGCGCCACCGCCAACTTATGCGGGAGTCGCGCAGAGCTCGCCAGCACCTGAGCCGGCTTTGAAGTAGCTCCCAGCATCGGAGTCTTGGCAGACGCCAGTGATGACGTCTCAAAAAAGACCCATCTCGTCGCCGAGAGGTCTTTCGCCGACGTCTGTGGCGGCTGCACGGGCCGGCGGCCCGTTCTACGGAGTGTGTTATACGTGTCAGCGGGTGGGACACAGAGCGCCGCTTTGCCCCCAGAGGCGGTGCTCCGCGTGCGAACATCTCGGCCACTTCGTGGCGGAGTGCCCCTTAACGCCAAAGGTGCCACTCGAGCGCGGCGAAACGACCGCTAACTCGCTGCCTAATGCCAGCCAGATATGCGGGACGGCAGGAGTTACAGCTCTCACCTGCCCGCGATGCGCGCCCATGGTCCGGCGTATGAAAAACGAGCGAGCAGGGTCCCCAAGTCGTCTGCTGGGCCCTGCGGTTCGTCGTTAGATGGACCAAAAGGGAGCGAAAGGCCGTGGCGATAAGTACCATCGCCCGCCACGAGAGTCGCCGGTAAAAGTGACGGGGAGGTCCTCGCGGCCGTCCTAAAAAGAGGGATGCTATCGTCGACGACTTGTGCTTAACTTTCGCTCCTACGAGATGGTAGAGTTCAGGGGGGGCTTTGTGACGGAGAATCCGTCAGAGGTCGTCGACGAAGAATGTAAGTGCTTATATTCTTGCGCGACCGTTCGAAAATCACGGAATTTTCGAACTTGCGGTGACGATCGGCGAGGAATTTTGGGAGCCACGAGGGAAAAGGAGAGAAGAGCGAGCGTAACAGGAGTTACGCTGTGCTCTCTTGAGAGTGAGTTTCGCTGCGCGCTCGCGCGAGGACATAGAGATAAGTCCTGCGGTAAACATAGTGCTGTTCTTTTGTATTAGAGTGAGTGTCGCGAGTGAAGCCAAGGGTAAAGGTGTGCGAGAGAGAGAGTGGGAGGGAGAGAGTGAGTGAGAGTGAAGAAGAAGAGGTCGAGGGAACAGCGCGAGGAAGAGAAACGAAGTCCAGGAAGTACAGCGAGGAAGTAAGCCGGGAGACGAGCAGATCAAGTGTCAGCGGGAGGCGACTAGAAGTTGCCACCGCGACATCAGAAGCCGAGGGTGAGGTGAAGATAGGAAGCATCGAGGCGAGCTCTCAGCGAGGTCCGGCAGCCTTTCTTCGGAGGGAGAGCCGCAGGAGCCAGGTGCCGCGGTGCCAAAGGAAGCTGCTGGGAGCTCAACAGCCAGCGGACGAGCTTCGTAAGCCGCCAAGGTGAGTGTCCTCACTTATTTGCGCGAAATAGAGAGCGAAAGAGAGAGAGAGAGCGAGAGCGAGAGTGTGTGTTAACGGGTTTGCGGTGAGGGTGGCGAGGGATTGCCACTTCCTTGCACTGGGGAAGCGATAGGCCTCCGTCGGCTGGGAGACGGTCGCGAGCGGCCAGCCTGCATCATTGTGTCATAGAGAGCGAGAGCAAGAGAGAGAGAGAGAGAGCGAGAGATATTGAAGCAGTGTTTTATCATAATATTATTTCTGTGCAAAGAACTCAAGGCGCACGTAGCTAAATCGGCTACGACGTGGTGCCTACGTAACACAGGAAGCATCCCGTCCTCAAATCGTCCCCGTTTCCTACCTGCCTGTGTGTGTGCGACCGCGACGCGTGCTACGCGCCATTTTGCAATTTTAGTATTTGTATGCCCGCGACCGCTCTAACCGTGAGCTAGCCGTGCGAACGGAAGTGCCGCCTAAGAAACCGCGCTACACGTGTGTAGCTGGCGCCCTGGACTCGCGTCAAATCGCAAATGAAATTATTGTACGTAATACTAATAGTAAATAAAAGGTGTTTGTTCTGTTCTGTTTTCAATCGGTCTGTTTAACGGTGCTTGTAAGCAACCCGCTCGCTTCCCTACATTTGTACGCCACCCTGATCCCCAGTGAGGTTACAAAGCTAAGAGTATTCAGAAAAGCTGTGAGACTACAATAGTTTTTTTTTGCAATCTTTTACTGTTTCTAAAGAGAACTTAATAGGTTTCACCCAAAAATTTAAGAAAAAAAATTCTCTCTAAACGGAGAAAATTATTCATTATTCTCTACACTACGCAGTTTTCATGATTTTTTAGAAGCCATGATCTAACTCACAATTAATGTGTCTAATTCACAATTATTTTTCAGATTCAATACTTTTTCATTACCAAAATATGTTATTAATAAATTTGTATTTTCTATGGAGCTGATGTTAACGATACTACGATAGCGCCTTCCCTGTGCAATTTGAAGACATATAACTTACAAGTTAGATTCTTTTTACAATGATTTTATGAAAGATTAAAATAAAATTGAAAAAAGAAGACAATGTCTATTAGAATAGAAATACAAGAAAAGCAAAGATTAAAGTAAATTAAAAAGAGAAAAGGCCATAACGATGATACCAGCTGGATGCTTACATCACAGAAAGGATATAATAGTTAGCTACTGCAGCATATACTTCTTTTAATTTTAATTTGAGCGACTTTTGATAAAATTAAATATTTTGAAAAATATTTAAATTCTTTCTTTTAAACTACTGGACATTTATATTTTTTGTAAAATCAATAATCGGATTTGGAAACACAAATACTTAAGAGTTACTTATTAGAACTTACCAATTTCAGTTCAATTGATGGAATAGGTTCTTTCATATAAAGATCAGTATTATCTTCCTTTAAATTACTCGCAGATGAATTTTTTTGCTGGTAAGGTTTTCTTACTTCATTTGATTTATCCAATATCTTATAGAATAGAAGATAGCTTTCGGTTGTCTATAAAAATTATATTTAAAATTAGAAATTTATTAAAAGCTTTCATATAATTTTTATTTATTATTCTCGAATTCTTCAGTGAAATAATATGATATACTGTCTATCAAAAAAGTACCGGGAATTTTAAATTAAAACAACATTTTTACGTTTAATAATCAAAATTTATTAGGTCGCCTTCAAAATAGGCTCCATTTGCTCCGATACATCTATGCCAACGGCACTTCTAATCATCGAAACATTTTTTATAGGTGCTTCCCGGGATGGCCTTCAGCTCGCGCGCCGAATTTTGTTTTATGGCTTCAATCGACTTTGAACGGGTGCCACGGAGCGGCAATTTAAGTTTTGGAAAGAGAAAGAAGTCACAGGAAGCCAAATCCAGCGAATACGGTGGTTGTTCGAGCGTGTTCGTTGAGTTTCTGGCGAGAAAGTCAGTCACAATCGTAGCTCGGTAAAACGGCGCGTTATCGTCGGGCAAAATCCACGAGTTTTTCGCCCACAAATTTGGCCGCTTCTTACGGATAAGCTCACGCGAACGTTTCATAACGCCTAGGTAATACTCTTTGTTTACGGTCTGACCCTTTGGAACGAATTCGTAGTGCACCACGCCACGAATATCGAAGAAAACAATGAGCATCACCTTCACTTTTGAGCGGCTTTGGCGTGGTTCTTTTGGTTTTGGCTCGTTTTTTCACACACATTCCGATGCTTGCTGGCTTGTTTACATATCGTACTCGTACACCCACGTTTCGTCACTAGTTATGATGTATTCCATGAATGCGGGATCGGAATTTGCGCGATCCAGCATGTCCGAAGCGACCTGTTGACACTCGTTGACAGATTCCGCTCAAATTTGGCATAGTCATTAAGGACAGTTGTACAAACCTAGAAAAAAAAATTTTACCAGCGTAAATTACCCCGCCAAATTTAAATCGACAATTCCCGGTACTTTTTTGACAGAATGTATATTAAAATATAATCATTATAAAAATCTGTTGCGAATAATAATATGATGTACGAGTTTATCATGATTTAAATGTTTGTGAATAACATCGATGTTAAATAAATGGTATATTGACATTAAGTTGTATAGCTCGTGGCTCTATACAAATAATAAAATATCTATTGTTAGCATAAAAGTTTTTGAAAATATTGTTGTCATGTATACACCGATATAAGAATTAGCTTGATACAAGAAAAATAATTTTGATAATTTTAGAAAAAAGTATTTACTTTTTTAAAAAGTTTTGCTCCTGGCTTTACATTGATGTATATTTATAGATATTCAAAATCAATAGCAGACATTTTTAAATTAAGTAAAAACTCTTCTCGAAAACGAATTTCTTGGTTCAAAATTATTTGTTTTGTATTAAGATCATTCTTCTATGGGTGTATTAAAAAATGATGTTTACACTGTTAAATACTAACTAAACAAACTAAAAACATTTAAGTTGTTTGTTCTAATTTCTATTACAAATATTAGCTAAAATCTCACTAAAAGCAAAAAAGCAAGGGTAAATACAAGGGTCGCTAATTATATTTAAAGCCTAATAATGAAGACACTAATTTACAGGGTGCGTACGGTATTTGAGGACATGCATAAATGTGACTATACAGTCTGTCAAGTAAGAGCGTGGTCGTGTTAATTTATAAAAAAATTGATTTGATGAAACTTTCATATTTATATATACATTGTACACATTACAAACAATGATGCAATTCAGTCAATAATGTGTCCAGTCACCACCGGCGTCAATAATTGCCTGGCATCTCTGAGGCATGCTTTCTACTAATTTGACGGCGTATTCTAGTAGCAAGGATCTCCAGATCCGACGACTTTCGTAAGACAACTGCTTCAAAGTGTATGTGCGTCTTCCACGAAGCTTCCGTTTAATATATGCCCACACATTTTCAATAGGGTTTGCATCGGGCGACTGCGACGGCCAATCCAATGTAACGATGCCAGATTGAGTCTTCCACTGAGTACATAGCTTGCTGCGGTGTTTAGGATCGTTGTCCTCCTGCAGAATCCAATCTTCATTTTTTGTGATGAACCATCGTTTGGCAGATGGCAGTAAAGCTTTTTTGTGGATTTTTATCATTTTCTCAGCATTTAGGTTGTCAGTAAAGAGGTGCAAAGTGCCGAATCCCTGCTTTGAGAAGCAGCCCCAAAGATGCACCTTTATTCCATGTTTTACGGTCTGCTGAACAAGCCTATTGGTGGAAGTTAACCAGGCTCGCGTGAGGACAGAACGTGCCCATATAAAACATTCATCAGTAAAAATGACATTTTCAAAATCTCTATCGATATTCTCATGCGCCCAAGCGAGTCGCTTTGTCACATGTTTTTCAGTCAACAGAGGCTTCTTCATTCTGTTGCGCCATTTTAGATGATAAGTACAAACTGAATCTTTGTTGACAATGCATCAAGGACAAAGCTTCCTTCTATTGGTTCGCGAAGGAATTAGAGCGAAATCTTTCATGACCTGTCGGTGAAGTCGACCACGCTCTTACTTGATAGACTGTAACTTCGCGAATTTTTTTAATTTTTTTTCCTTCTCAGATAAGAAATGGCGGACTACAACATCACTCAAGAAATGAAGAGACATGCTGTTATCGTCGCTATATGTGTGAACCATACAGATTTAGAGATCTCTAATTTTCTTAATTGCGCCCGCTCATTCGTGCATAAGGTTTGCCGTAAATTGGAAGCATCAGGAGGCGATACAGAATCGGTTGCAAAACGCAAGAAGCACGAACAACGTTCTGACACTGTGCGATCTGCAGAGTTTCTAGAGCAAGTGCAAGCGATCATAGACGAGGACCCTTCAAAATCAATGAGGGCGAGTAAGCTTCATTTTTCTGAGTGCCTTATTCGTAGAGTTGTTCACGAAGACCTTCGGTATAAGTCTCACGTGATGCGCAGAGGACAGTTCATGTCAGAACGAACACGGGAACAGAGAGTTCTCAGATTAAAATGTCTTTCAAACAAAATCAAACACCCTGAGGTGCCCAAAATGTTATGGTTTTTTTCCGACGAAAAAAATTTTGACCAAGATCAAAAGACCAATCGCAGAAATGACAGATGGCTATGTTCAAATCCTACGGAGGTTCCTGTTGTTATGCACACAAAATTTCCAGCCACTGTTATGGTTTTAGGTGTTGTCAGCAGCGAAGGACATGTTATGCCACCACACTTTTTTACTCAAGGACTTCGAGTGAACTCTGCTGCATACATCGAGGTTTTGGAGACGGTAGTGAAACCCTGGATAGACAATGTAAGCGGAGGCAGACCATACATTTTTCAACAAGACTCTGCTCCTTTACATAAAGCGATGGCGACACGAGATTGGATGGCCGAAAATTTTCATGACCACATAACACCGAACCTATGGCCACTTAGCTCCCCAGACCTTAATCCTTTGGATTATTACGTATGGGGCGTAGTTGTGCGTGAGACCAATAAGCGTCCTCATAACACCACTTCTTCGCTGAAGACTGCTATTAATGCCGTTATGGTCAATATGAACAAGGAGCATTTGATTCGGGCATGTAATCGTTCCCGGACCCGGATCGAAGAGGTTATTGCTGCTAATGGCGATTTTATTGAATAACTTTATAGCCATATATTAATTTAACGTTGTATAAAAAATTCCTAAAATTTCATTAAATTTTATTGAAAATACAAGCTAATTAATTTTACTCCCAAGTTGTCCTCAAATCCCGTACGCACCCTGTATTAAATTAGGACCTTGAATAAGTTTTCGCTGTTTTTTCAAAGATGACAGTAGCAGTACTCCGTGCATGGAATTTTGAATAGGGATGCACTTACTAGAAAGTATTATATTCAACCTTAAATTTTATTGTATGATAGTTCACTTTAGTGTAAATAAAGTAATTTTATATTGGTTCTGGAAATGTCTACTTTTGTGACAAATAAAGTGTATTTAAGGGAAATTTTATTGCATTATTTTATTCGGGAGAAATCGGTAGTTAAAGCACACAGAATTTTTGTTGAGACTTACGGTGACAATGCACTGACGGATACGACATGCAGAGACTAGTTTCGACGCTTCATAAATAATGATTTTGAACTTAAGGATAAAGAACGTTCTGGCGCACGAAAATAATTTGAAGACAAAGAGTCAAAGGAATCACTTGATCAAGACCGATGTCAGACGCTAGCAGAACTTGAAAAAATATTACAAGTATATTAGTCTATAGTTTTAAAACGTTTAGAAGTGTTAGGAATAATCCAGAAGCAAGGACATTGGGTACTGTATGAATTGAAGCCGAGAGACGTCGTACGGCGTTTTGTCACGTGTGGACTACTGCTTCAACGGCAGAAAAGAAAAAATTTTTTGCACCGTATCGTGACTGGCGATGAAAAGTGGATACACTACGATAATCCGAAGCATAGAAAATTGTGGAGTTACCCCAGCCATGCATCAACATCGTCTGCAAAACCAAGTATCCATGGTTTGAAGCTTTTCCTCTATATTTGGTGGGATCAGCAGAGTATCCTTTATTATGAGCTGCTCAAATAAAATAAGACTATCACGGGAGATCGCTATCGACTTCAATTGATGCGTTTGAGTCAAGCCCTAAAAAAAAAAACGGCCGCTATACAAGCAGAGATACGACAAAGTAATTTTTTTATATGACAACGCTTGGCCTTATGTTGCAAAACCAGTGAAAACCTACCGAAGGGTGCATCAATGGGAAGTTCTATCCAACCCACCGTATTCACCTGACATAGCCTCTTTCGGTTTTCACCTATTCCGTTTGACGGTACATGGTAATAAATAATGGAACACGGTATTAAATAATGGATCGATTCTTGGATAGCCTCAAAAGATGTTTCGTTTTTCAGACGCGGAATTTATATACTACCAGAAAGATGGGAGAAAATGATCTCTTGTGATGGGCAATACTTTAAGTGAAATGTTTTCGTGTCTTATATTTTAAATAAAGCTTATTTTGTAAAAAAAAAAATAGCGAGAACTTATTCAAGGTCCTAATAGAAAATGGCTTTATTGTTTTTCAAAATATTTTTCATGATGATCAATACATTTTTGCATGCGTTCGAACCAATTTTTGTAACAATTCCTTACTCCGATTAAGGTACCCCCAAAACATGGTTTTAGAATACATTAACGGCTTTTTCAGGCTCCGTAAAACGTTCTCCACATAATTCATTCTTGATATGTGGGAATAAAAAGAAGCCATTTGATGCCAAATGAGGACTGTACAAAGGATGATCTATTAATTCGACGTTTTGGCTGGTCAAATAGGCAGTTGTTTCAGCTGATGTGTGACAGCTTGCATTGTCACGTTGAAGAATGTTCCTTCGTCGACGCTTCTTTTTCCATACTTCGCAAAGTACTTCTGACAAACAAATGATTGTAAACCATTCAGGATTCATCGTTTTACATTGCTAGAACGATATGATTACTACATGACCAGTTGTGCTAAGTAAATAAGCGATCATTTGCTTTGAAGTGCTTCGTGCACGAATCACTTTTGTTAGATTTGGCTTATCTTGGAAGACTTATGCAGTAGATTGCTGTTTTGTTATGAGCTTATACTCATAGATACAACATTTTCCACTTTCGCAGATATTATACACAGCTTCTTATAAACCGGAATTGTATTTCTTGAGCATCTCTTTGCACCAATTGCACCTTTTTGAGCTTTAATAAAATTACGCGCGATCCAACGCTAATAAATCTTTTTCACAGCTAAATGTTCATGCAATATCTTATTGATGCTCGTCATACTAATACCCAGAGAGACGTCAATTTTATGATAAGTCACTTGACAATCTCGCAATATCATTTTGCACCCAGCCTTAATGTTTTCTGGCCCAACAACTGATTTTGGACGGCTTTTCCGACTTTCGTCACTAAGCGAATAGCGGCCACGATGGAACTCATCATACCAGCGATTAAGAGTTGCAAGGGATGGGGCTTTACCACCAAAAGACAAAGTAAGTCGTACAATGCTCTTTTACCTTGATAATCCACGTCGTAAGTCGTAAAAAATCATCGCACGAAAAATTTGACGAATCCATTCCACTTCTTTGCTAAAACAAAATTTACAAATAACTGAAAACAACACAACTTGTGCTTCAATGATAAAACGTTCTGGAAAAGATTATGATTAAGAAGGTCAAACTTTCAACTAAAAACATCAGATTGCGCCTGAAAATACTTAGTGTCGCCAAGGCTTGAAATATAAATAGTACCCCTCATATAAAATATGTGATAAATTGAATTTGAGATTTAAATTTTGAAACTACAAATACCTCATTATATTTATTCTATAATATTCGACAATATTTGTAATATTTTTTCATGAACTTTTTTTTTTTAATTAAATAATTATCGATTTACTATCAGAAAAATGATAGAATATCGAACATTGACATTATCAATCGATTTGTTAAAAATAATGCTGACACAACTTTGGCAGCAATTATTATATAACTAGGTTGCTCAAAAAGTTTTGAAAGCGGAAATAAAGATACTTTTTTTTGTTGGTGAAATCACTTTTATTGCTCAGTATAATCTCCCATAAGTTTAATACACTTGGTCCAACGGTCTTCCAACTTGTTTATCCCATCATGGGAGTGAATTTCTGCAAGGCCTGCAAAATACTCCTCTACGACGGCTATAACCTCTTCGTTTGATGAAAAATGCTTCCCACGAAGGAATTTCTTGAGGTGTGAAAACAGCCAGAAGTCAGAGGGAGCTAAATCAGGCGAATAAGGTGGATGCTGCAACAATTCGTACTTTGATTTGGTTATTTTAGTGATGGTTTTTTGAGCTGTGTGAGCGGGTGCATTGTCTTGATGAAAAATGATTTTTTTCTTGTGCAAACCGGGACTTTTTTCACTAATTTTTTCATTTAATTGGTCCAAAAGGTTACAATAATATTTAGAATTTATTGTTTTACCAGTTTGCAAGTAATCCATAAACAAAATTCCTTTCGCATCCCAAAAAACTGATGCTAACACCTTCTTGGCCAATTTCTGGACACGAACTCGTTTCGGAGCCAAAGAACCAGGTTCACACCAATCTTTAGCCCCTTGTTTTGATTCAGGATCATGATGATAGACCCGAGTCTCATCCATAGTGATGAGTCGACGCACAAAGTCCAATTTATCCTTTCGAAAACGCTCTAAATGTTGCTGAGAAAGTCGCATTCAAATGTGTTTTTGTTCCATTATTAGAGAATGCGGCACCCATTGTGCACACAGCTTTCTGAAACCCAATACTTTAGTCAAAATATTGCCTATACTGCCCAATGAGATGCCTAGGGCTTCTACTTAATCTCTTTCAGTCACTCGACGATTTTCCAATACGATATCCTGTATTTTTTCTACGATTTCTGGTGTTGTTGCTATTTTTGGACGTCTTTGACGTGGATCGTCTTCAAAGCTTGTACG
Organism: Chalcis sispes; assembly: GCA_949987625.1. NCBI lineage: Eukaryota > Metazoa > Arthropoda > Insecta > Hymenoptera > Chalcididae > Chalcis > Chalcis sispes. The sequence goes on along the minus strand of OX465094.1, from coordinate 45,484,435 downwards.
ACCACGTTTAAATTCAGCAACCCATCTTTCTACTGTACTAATTGAAGGCGAGAAGTCCTTATACACTTTCAACATTCGTTCATAAATTTCCTTTGCTTTTAAACCTTCCAAAAATAAAAATTTAATCACTGCACGATACTTGATTTTTTCCATTGTAAAAGAATACTGTGACACGTCGATACTTAATGGCTTGTAAACAAAGAATGAATTGACAGATTGAAATAAAACCTTACATACGTTTATATGAAAAGTGTACCAACATAACAAAAAAAAAATTAGGCTAGTAGCAACACCCTCTTTTATCGAACCGCAAAACTTATTGAACAGCCTGGTAGCTATAGATTTATATGTATAAATGTTATCTTTAAAAAAATTCTGAAAGTACTCATACTTAAGAAAATCGAATACATCATGGAACACGTTATTATGAAGTTCAAACAAGAATCATGAGAGCAAACATGAGAAACATGAGACCTACATCAGCGCAGGCCCTTAGAATTATAGCAGGGCAAATACCACTATACCTTGAATGTAAGAAACGTATTTATTAGCATAATATAATAAAAGGTATACCATTTCAGTAGAATCAAGACTTTAACTATGAGGATTACATATACAGAGGATGTGCGCAAATCTTTTCAGAAAATTCCGCTAAACAGATTTCAAAATATACTGGACAAATGCAAGAGAAGATGTAGACATCCCGAAATCTCTTTCAAATAAAAATTATCTACTATTAGTGATATACGAGATAAGAGAATCGTGGCTAATACCACTTAATTCGTGTTGGAGCACAGACTTCAGAAGCTACAAAAAAAGATTTGGTTTCGCAGAAGACGGCACTTGTTTATGTGAGCAATAGGTTTCAGCAAAGTATGCTGATATAAGGTACCAGTTATTTAACAAATAGGGTCTGCAAGATGTATTAAAAAGTACTCTTACTGACAGACAAGTAAATTACTAGTAATTCTAAAGCTTTGCGAAAACAATTTTGTTGACAAAAGCAGCGATATACTAGTAAGTTCTGGAAAGAGAATAGCTTTTTAACCAGATGAAGAAAACTGGAAAAATTCTATATGGCTTTATTAAAATATTAGAAGATCAGATACTGCTGTTAAGAAGAAGATGAAGGAAGATTCGGACGATAGAGTAAGAAAAAGACGCAGCGAGAACTGTAAAATTCATCTACAAGCGATAAAATATGAAGGGATAAGAACAAAGTTATAGAATAACAAGAAAATAAAAAAAAAACAACTAATTTTTCTGACTATATACGGATGGTCAATGAATTCCACTTTAAAGGCTCGTAAAGGCGTCTCAAACAGTTTTTCAAGTGGCAGATTTATAGCTCCTGCAATAAAAAAAGCGAAGTAAACAATCGTATGCATAAATAAATAAGAAAATAAATAAAAATAAAAAAGCTATTTCAATGAAGATTATTAATTATGAGAAGTATAAATACAAGAATGCTTAAGAAAAATCTACCGATATGTAAACGCAAGGCATATCAGGCAACTACACCATTGTCATTAGTATACAACAACTTTATTTTTAGCTGAATTTTTAACCTTAGGTTATAGAATCATTATATAAATAGTTAAAATCATTATATATGGTAATTTATTGAGTTTAATTAATGTCTGATAATGCAACACCTTCAATTATTCATTCATGAATTTGTTTTTAGAGCAAGAAATTTAAAATTGAAAAAGGCAAGAAAAATGAAAAAATATGCAAAAAAGATAAATGACGGCATAAAGTAATACGTTTTTGTTGTAATTTTGGTTTCATTAATATCGACTAAAATTATGTGATAATTAATGTTATTTAAGTTGACTGGAATCAAAACAAATATGGCCTATATAGACCCTTACAGATCATAGGAGTCCGTTGTAGTCCAAGGCACACTGAAGGTCACGTTACAAGAACAAATAGTGCGCGTCTCGTTAAGACACAATAAATTGTATTTACGTTCAATTACAGTGTGTACTTTATCCAAAGGTTTTTGTATAATGATTAAAAAAAATATACCTTTTGGGATCCCATTCCTATTAATAAATGTGAATTTCCTTATTACAGTATTTTGTACGAAGGATTTGCTAAGAAGATGGTTGATAATCATCTCAGTCGACCCCAGACAGTATAGACTCTTTCCGCCAGAGAAGTAGCTTTTGCTTTAACTACTACGACAACCGAAAATATGTGTGGATACACACTTATTCGTACCGATCATCCAAAACTAGTGATTGTAGAAATCATTAAGAGCGACTCTTTTTTTAACAAACAGGCATGATCTATTAATAATTTTGTTATGTTTGCCTATATTAACTCTCAATTTGTATACGTTGAAAAACACATACGAATGCAGATTCAGTTTTTGTACCGTGACGCACTTATTCAACGATGTCAACTAGAAAGGTAAATGTTAAGAAACCAACTGGCTATAGTAACTCAAGCACCTAATCAATTTACATGCAATTTGATAAAGGAAACAGGCTATATGGCATTGACCGCAGGAGAAATCGTCCACATAGTGAAGTGTATATCCATGGAAGTAAAGGTGGAGCAGATTGCTATGCCAAACTCCAGGTCAGTCGGGAAACATCACATATTATTTAACTCCTCGAACTCATATTTTAAAAACAGAAGGCACTAAAATCAAATGTAATCCTTTACTATCACATTACTTCCTAGACGAAACTTAGTACAAGATTTTTCTGAGACCCACAGAAGCATGACAACCCACAATTATTGAACCAAAGACAAAACCTATATGGACCTATCTTAACCCAGCTTCACTTACCATAAGCGGAATGTATACAGGAAAAGATTTAAAAGACCTGTATGACCACATGTTTCCCGTCCAAAAACCTGCGCTGTAAGAAGATACTGCCAAAGAGATCTATATTCAAGAAGTATCCGACGATAAAGGAACGCCATCAAAGCTTTTGAACAAAGATGCAGTGGACAAAATACTCGTCACAACTTGGAAGAAATTATGGAATAAACTGACGGTATTTGAGACAGCAAGCGCCGGCATATTTGCAATTTTAATCATTATAAAATTCGGAAAAATAGTACTCGTAATAGAAATATTCGTCAACGGTTATGCCCTGCATAGAATATATGGTGTATCAATTCATCTACTAGGCGCCTTGTGGAATTCAGTAACGCAATTTCTAATTAATATTTAACTCTCGCCGAGCAAATCCGACGATCAACAAAACAGTTATAGAACAACTGCTGGTCAACCGTTACACAAGTATAGAACAACCATCAGGCAATTTCAATGCAATTACAGAACGAGCACCAACTAAACATCAACAAATACCGCTTGAAATCATCAAACCTAGTCCTTAGGTAATTACGAGTATAACTACCATGGAAAATCAAAAGAAACCGCCAATCTACCATCTTTCCTTTAAATTCAAATTGTGTGCATCTGCCTGATGCTTGTGTTGCCTTAAACAAAAACAATCACTATTTGTTATATATTTAGAGTATCGATTGTCAGTTGGTTACAACCTACTAGCAACCGTTTTCATGGGGATGTTCCGTCCAAATTTCTTTTCCTCTCTCTCACAAAAACTCTTTTTTTACGGAAAATCTTACGAAGGCAAGTTATCCCTACTTCCACTCCGCAGGCTAAAAATAGATGCGCACATATGTGTCACAGAGCCAGAACAACGACGATAGAGAAGGACTAAGAATACATAAATACATTTTTCTTTTCTTTCTTTAAAAATATAAATTTATTTTTATTGATTATAAAATCTTTTAACAATTAAACGCCTTCCTAATATTTTATATTTTAATATAATAAAAATTCAATTAAGTCCTTTTATAATGGAATTTAATTTTACAAAAATTTTATATTACGAAATATAAAATATATAAAAAACATGTTATTAAATTAGAATATTCACAATATAAAAACATGTCTTTATAATAATAAAATATTATTGTTAATGAAGAAATATTATTGCTTGAATTAAAATATTATTGCTAAATCAAAATAGAAATTAAATTCATTATATATTATATATTTATTTGAATTTAGGTTTATTACATTTTACTATTGTTAGTTTAGATTTAGTTATATCAGTTTTGCTATTTGTTATTAATATTAATTTTAATTTTGATTATACTTTAAACTTCTGAAAAGATAAGGTTCTCAACCCGGAACAATCGACTTCTTTGGTTCTGGGATATGTTAAAGTACATTCAAAAATAAGAGATACGTGTTTTTTCTTATCAACTAACTTCCACTTTTAAGCGGTTAAAATGACCCCTAAAAAAAGAGAGAAAACAGTTTTTTGTAAATATCTCATAAACTCATAAAAAAGGCAGAGACAGCGTCGAAGACAAAGAGCGTCCAAGGCGACCATCGACATCAATTGATGAGAAAGACATCAAAGAAATCAAAAACCTTGTGCTCAAAGATCGACGGCTAACAATTAGAGACCTTGTTGATACTGTTGGCGTTTCATTTGAACCGATTCAAGCAATTTCGAAAAATCATTTGGGTTTCAAACGTGCCAAATCTTGATTAGTTCCAAAAACACTTAATTAGGACCATCGCCGCGCACTTTCGCTATGCTCGCCTGGACTATTACGAGAGATCGTAGGTCCAAAATTAGCTTCTCTTTATACTCGAGATTTAAACACTCGTACGCGTAAAACTTAAAAAATCGTGTTGCTCGAGTAATTAACACGTTCGCAACGGGGCCTGAGAATAGTGCATTAAGAATGTACCACCGGTGGTACACCCCGTCGCAAATGTGTTAATCATTCGCGGACGTAAAAGTCTCTAAAAAATACAGAACTTACTATATATACAACATTATTTCCGAGTAATGTTAGAAGTAAGATTACAAACAAAAGTAAGATTAATTGAAAAGCCACTTTAACCTGTAAATCACCTTGAAAAGTGACCCCAAAGTCAAAATGGTCAACGCCGTTGTTCTCCAAGCCTACACAAACACTAATAAATCCTCTTAAATTCGAAAAACAGTTTCGGGACGATTTTTTAACATTCGACATCGATTGGATCATTTAGAGATAACTTATTTAAACTTAAAGATGATATATTTATAAAAACTATTTTTAATATAAAATTTCTTGCTTTTTTCGAAATCATTATTAAAAATAGAAGTTTCTCGTGGACGAATTTCTGTCCATAAAAGGAATTATAAATTTAAATATGTGGAAGAAATACTTAAAAATTAGACGAGCGGCTAAGAAAATCTAAAAAGAATTATGGAGATAAAAATCGTACACTTAGCAAGCTTATATCGAAGGAGCCACGCAACACATTAAAAATCACTCCCCCAGTCTATAGAATAAGTGTGCTTTCTAAGGAAAAAATCGAACGCTTAGGATTGACGAGTTTCATAAGACCCTGAATTTATAAGATCAAGCCATCATCTTCAGATCAGTTAGAATGCAACTATTTGGGGATCACCAGGCATTGCAAGCTTGCTGTGACCTAAATAACACTCACGAACGAGAATGAGTAAATTATTGTTGCGGACCAGCGCAACAGTGTGTGCAAGTGCGCGCGCGCGCGCGTGTGTGTTTGTATACGCTTGTAGCAATTGACCGATAGCTGTCTGCCGACTAACAGCAGCAGGCCTAGCAACAGAAAAAGTGCAAAGAAAGAAAATAAAGAAAAATTAGTCGAGAGAGAGAGAGAGAGAGAGAGAGAGAATCGCGCGCAAGTATGGCTATATTTGGACGTTAGTGAACATCTAGAGAGACGAAACAAAGAGCGAGATAGAGAAAAAGAGAAAGAGAGAAAGAGAGTCATGCCCTGCAATTTAGCAGGGTCACAGAAAACTTGGGAACGTGGATTTTAAAGCTCAGCGGAAGTCGGACCCTCCAGGTCGCGCATTTGGTGAGTCATTAGCATCCACCTATTTCATCGTCATCTGAATTATTGTATCAAGGTTAGGTGAGTCGCAAAAGATTACAAATAGTCTAGGGTACAACGGTAATTTTAAAAATTCAAATTTTTATTTTTCGAAGTTTTATTATAAAAGTTTTCTAGTATTTTTCTAAAATAATAAGAAAACATTACTTCTATAATCAAATTAAAAATACGCATATGCGGTATCTTCGATATAAAATTCGTAGACGATTTCTTAATTTTTAAAAAAATTTAATATTAAAGTTTTTAAATTTTACTTAATAAGTCACTTAACAAAAATAATGTGCGATTTATAAATTCATTTATTTCTCAAGTATATTCTGCTGAAAATATTCGATTAGAAGTTATTAAAACCGATTAAAATTTATTAGAACCAATTCCAATTTGATCGACTCTAATACATTTTAATAGATTTTAATAAGTTTTAATCAAATATTTTTAGTAGAATAATCATTATTTATAATGATTCAATAGTATTTATTGGAAGTACAAATTAATTTGCTCCGTTTTTTTGCGGTCAAGAATCCATTTATTTCAAAATAAAAAGAATTAAAAGATCAATCAAAGTATTGTCCATCGCTAGTTACTACTTTTTCCCACCTCTCAGGCAATTTTCAAATTCCATCTAAAAAAATGTCTCGTTTTTTGAGGTGATCCAAGTTAGGAGCCAATTTTCGATCTGCGAAAGAAGTGAATCGATGACCTGCCAGATCGTGCTGCATCCCTCGGAACAACCAGTAATCAGAAAAAGTAATGTCCGGAGAATACGGCGAGTGCGGCAAAATATCTCACTTGAGCGTTTCCAAATATTTTTCAAAGACTTTTGCAACATGAGGCCGAGCGTTGTTATGCAGAAAAATAACTTTGTCATGTCTTTCCTTATATTCCGGCCGTTTTTCTTGTAATGCACGGCTCAAACGAATCAATTGCAGCCTATACCGATCGGCCGTTATGGTATCGCCATGTTGTAGCAGCTCATAGTACACAACACCCTTTTGTTTCCACCAGATACACAACGTGATCTTCGAACCATAAATTCGGCTTTGACGTCGATGTTGAGGTCGATGGCAACGATTGACCGGGCATAGTGTAGTATTTTTTCTTCTTAGGGTCATCGTAGAATATCCATTTTTCATACCCAGTAACAATCCTATGTGAAAAACCCTTTCTTTGTTGCCTTCGAATCAGCTGCTCGCAACAGGAAAATCGCCTGTCAATGTCTCTCGGTTTCAGTTCAATAGGCATCTAATTGCCTTGCTTTTGAATCATTCCCTTAGATTACAATCGTACAAAAACTGCTTGTCGAGTCACTTCCAATGATTCTGCAAGCTCCTCTTGCGTTTGACTCGGATCTTCATCGAGTACTGCCTCCAACTTTTAATCTTTGAATTTTTTTGGCTGTGCAAGCGAGGCTTGTCTTCAATGCTGAAATCTACATTCTTGAAACGTCGAGACCATTCCCTATAAGATTTATCAGTTGGAGCATTGTCACCATAAACTTCCACAAGCATTCGATACGCTTTAGCTGCACTTCTCATCCAATTAAAAAAAAAACTAGAACCTCCCGCATATGCTGCTTGGTTAACACAAAATTGGACATATTTAACACAGTTAAAAACAAGATATTTTATGAAACTCGAAGCGATATAAACTGAATATTATTGACAGATATCTAACCTCTCTGAAACTACCGACTTTAGCTGTTACTATTAAATATTCATAATAGCCAGAGCCATTTTTTGAAAATATACCGAACTAATTTGTACTTTCAATAATATTTATTTTTTTCAAGTTTTGCTAGCGTCTGACATCGGTCTTGATTAAATAATTCCTATAATTATTTGTCTTTAAATTTTTTCAGTGCGCCAGAACGTTTTTTATCCTCAAGTTCAAAATCATTATTTTTGAAGTGCCAAAACTAGTCTCTGCATATCGTATCCGACAGAGCATTGTCACCATAAGTCTCAACAAGAATTCTATGCGCTTCAGCTGCAGATTTCTTTTGAATAAAATTTACCGTAAATACACTTTATTTGGTACAAAAGTAGACATTTTAAGAACGAATAAAAAATAACTTCGTTTACACTGAAGTGAACTATCGTACGTTGAAATTTAAGGTTAGATACAGTACTTCCTGGCAGGTGCATCACCAATCGAAATTCCATGCACGGAGTACTGCTACTGCTATTTTCGAAGAAACAGCGAGAACTTATTCAAGGTCCTAATAATAAATTCGAAATAGAAGTATTATGCAAATTGTTTACAGGGAATTGCATAGTTTTCAAAAAGTCACAAATTTTTTAATTTTGAACCTCAAATTAATTTTCTTGTAACAATGTGTTCTACAAACTTGTAATTTTAAGAAAATCTTACAAAAAATTAAGTAGCTAGAATAACATCGCGTAGATGGCGCCCTTCCGATTAAACACATGTTTCCAGAAGTTCCCTGAAGTTAGACATTGTATCTTGTAACATTTCTCGTGGAATAGCTTGGATTTCTCTTTGGATGGCTTCCTTTAACTCTGGTAATGTGCGTGATTTTCCAACATAAACACGTGATTCAAGAAATCCTAGAGAAAGAAGTCCAGAATTGTTAAATCGGGGGACCGGAAAGGGAGGGGCAAGGAATATCTTCAAAACGAGAGATTACTTTTCCATGGAAAGCTTGTCGGACACGTTTCATTGAAATTCTAGCAGAGCGGGCCATTGCCCCATCTTGCTGGGACCATATGCTTTGAATTGCTATGCGAGGACGGCGAAGTGCAGGCAAGAGAAAATTATTCAACATTTCCGGTCTGCGGTAACAGTAAGTGCCTGACCGTTTTCATTGTCAAAAAAATACGGCTCGATGACCCTCACTTCACGTATCGCACACCACACCGTTACTTGAGCACTATGTAAAGGCCTTTCTTGAAATATTTGTGAATTTTTTAAATACCAAAATCTAAAGTTCTGCTTATTTACAAAACCATCCAAATAAAAATAACTTTATCGCTTATGAGTAAAACTGCATTTTCGTTTTCATCCAATATTGCCATCATTCGCTGAGAAAATTTTAAACGATGTTTGTAATAATAATCCACTTATATGGATGGAACCTGAGGTCTTTAATCAAAACGTTTTTAATCGTGGAGATAGAAATGCCAAGGTTTGCGGCTCGCTTTTTTAGCGAACGTTTGGAGCTCTCCAACGTAGCGACGCGTACGCGCTCAACATTCTCAGGGGCACGAACGGTTCTTGCTGGCTATGCGGGTTTCTTTTTTCGTCCATGATCCCGTTGTGTTTAGATTATGCATCTACCACAAAATTGTGTTATGATTCGGAATCGGCCCACGAGGCGGAATATTGAAGTGCCGGCAAAAATCTCGTTGGGTTTAGGCTACGGACTCACCGTTTGCGTAATACTGTCTCATAACAAAAGCGCGATGCTCGAGGTCCCACATCTTAAGGGTAACTGAAACTTACAACTCTTCTCTGCACAATAGAACCGTCCTAACCGCTATCCCCCCACATTTTTAAAATACCTTGTACTTTAAAAATGTTTCCAAGTCAACGCTAGTCGATTGAACATTAAGGATCTATCGATATTTATGTATATAAGACCTTGGAATAATAAAAAATAAGAAACATTGTATTTTATACACTATATTAGTTTAATACAAACATCATAGTACTCAAAAAGGGTTTATATTAAAAATTAACAAAAATGTCCAATAACAAATAATTTAAAATTTTTTTTAAAGACAGTATCGAATAAAAAATAAATATAACGTGTTTACAAATTGTCTTTGTTCTTTTACTTTTTGCGTAATACTTATGCTTAAGCAAGTCTCTATACATAAGTAAGAAACAGAAAATAACATATTTACTAAATACGGCTTAGATAATCGCTAGATATTATAGTTATAAATTATATTTTTCCCCTCTAAAGAACACTATGCTGTAAATAATTTAACAGAGTGAAAAATAATTTATAACTTTAATTTGTGATATATTATTATTTCATGAAAAAAACTTTATCAAATTATTTAAGGGGAGAAATACCTTTAGAAATTTCAAAGAATCGATATTTTTTTTTTTACATATTTCGAAAGTATGATATCTTATAAATATACTGACCAAAGGATATCTTGAAATATTGAATATTTTCGGAATTATCGTATATAGTTTAGAGCGCGGCGAAAGTATGCGGTCAGGTAGCGAGTCGGGTGCTTGGACCGTTAGAGGCAGAGCAACTTTTGCTTCACAATGCTTTCTTATTTACCTTTTGTATGGCCAGACAGATGTTCCAAAGAATTATTAGAAACGATAGGCCGCTCTTTTCATGTGATATATATGTAAAATAGCTATACTATTTTAATTAATCCACTTCAAACTTGCAGCGTAATACGCAGATAAGAAAGTTCGCGTGATAAGCCGATAAGGTAGATAACGTAAAACAATAGGTAATTAAAATGGCATCGACTCTCTTTAACTGACAGACAAGAGCCGTTCGTCTGCAGGTTAAGAAAGAAGAATTTATAGAGAACAAGATTGAGAATAATTAACTAATAAAAAGTAATTTTAAAAGACAAAATAGAGGGAAATAGCTTTAAATGTCGTTTCTCATATTACATGTGAGAAATCTTAAATAATAATGTAACATAGTACTTAAGTAAAATAACAAATCTAAATACAACCTTTTTAATAAAAAGAAAATTATGGTAAGTATTGGTTGTCGTTTTAACATATTTTTCCGTGCTCTCTTCATGTATTATCAATTTATCGAATATTAGTAGGGCACCTGTGAGTAACTTATCAAAAAGAATATTTAAAATCAGCATTTTTGACTCTCGAAAGTTGTGAAATCAAACAATATTGCTGAGTATTTTCTTTTGTATCAACACATTTTTTTTAACAATAGCTGATCATCAATGTTGTTATATATAATATGCTAATGAATATCTACATGTAAATACAGCAATCTTTTAAATACAAAAAAATTATCGTTTTCGTTGTTATTAAAAAAATTTTAAAAAATATAATTAATAATTAATTTTTATAAACATACTTTCAAATTTTCTTTAATTTTAAAATATTTTAGACTAAAGAAAGCAATAAAATATAATAATATCGCTAAATATTATCTTTCTTTTTATTAATGTACTTTTTGACCGCTACCTGATCATCATTTACTTATCCGATTAATAAAAAGTCATTACACAAATTTCTACGCACGAAAGTTGTGAAATCCATTTAATGTTGTCAAGTATATCAATAATTGTGTCGAACACATTTATTTTATAATTTTAGTTAATACTAAAAAATATTATTTGATGTTTTAGACAATTTTCTTTTGAAATGTTACTTTGAATTTAAATATCAAAGTATACAAAATATCGATCATGTAAAATGATTCTTTTTACTCTTATATTTATTTAGTTTTTATTTTAATTCAATTCAATAATTTACACATAATTTCATATTGTTTTCGTACGATAGTAGGAAGTTGCTTCGAATGAAACCACTGAAATCAAATAATTCTTTTAACTATATTTTTCTATATCTTTTATGCTATATTCTTTTACAACTTATATATTTCATAAAAAGTTACTTGTGACATGTAATTAAAACCATATTTGCTGAACACTTGTAGAGTATATGGTGATGCTCGCAGTAATTTATGTGATCAACCTATATTTTTAGATACTGTAATAGTTTGTCTACGTTTGAAATAAAACAAGTAAATGGTAATGCTCGTGGTAATTTATATAATCAAAATATATTTTTAGATATTAAAATAGTTTTTTTATGTTATAACTAAAACATGATTGGGTACGAATTACGAATAATAAGATTCCAAACTTTCAGCTATACTTTCTATGTATACAAGTACATTTACAATATACAAAAATGACATAGCATATACTAATTTTTTCCTTAATAAATATTAAAGAGAAAATAAAACATTAACATGATTTCATATCTTGTTGTGTATTTGTATGATTTTAAATATATATATGTAATAAAAAATTATTAAAGTTTGTCGATAATTTTGAACACTTGATAATTTTTCATTTAAAAAATAAAGCACTTCATAATTTAAATAGAAATAAGAAAATATAATTATTAAATCAAATGTTCATTTGTTTTTATATTCTATATATTTTATTATTTATATTCTCCACCATTATACTCTACAAGTGTCCGGCAAGTATGGTTTTAATTACATGTCACAAGTAACTTTTTATGAAATATATAAGTTGTAAAAGAATATAGCGTAAAAGATATAGTGTTGATAAGACAAGTGAGATAAAGGATTGGCCGGGTTGGTTAAATAAATAGAGAAAATTAAAATAATAAATTGTCAATTTTATTTCAGAAAATTAAAACTAAACGCGATACAAATCGGCCGATATTTGTAAATTTAACGCTGTTCAAATTAGACTGCGACGCGAATGCGAGAAAACGATATGTGTAGATGAAGAGCTATGCGAAGTCTGGTCTGTCTAGCTGTCAAAGGTCATCTCATCAGTTCGGTTTGTCTGAGGAAGGGGTAGTATGGGTGGTGACAATATACGCGATTCGTCGGTCCAAGATACAAAAAAAACTTTTAAGTCGTGCGGGTTTTTCGTCCATCTGTGCTTTCGAAAATTTAGAGAGCCGTTGAAAAAATGAAGGCGTATGTAGTATCGTATTTATATGTTTGCGTCATTTTCGTCACGTTCTAGTCGGAAAAATAAATATCGGCCTACGGTTAGAAAGTAGGAAAGAAAGAGCCTCTATTGTCCGGCTAACTTTTATGGCCGGTTAAAATAAAACTTTGTCGTTGCACGCACGTGTGCGCTAAGGCGGACAGACTGGAATATACCTTAGTTGCATACCCTTAAGAGCTCACGCAGCTTGGCTCAAAAAAAATGTTTGCCTTCACGGCCATAGGAGACATAGCCTCCCACGCACGCTTGCCTCCGGAACCACTCCTCTTCGAGCACGTCCACTTTGAGACAAAGTCTGGCCGGAAAAATCCGGCGGGACAACAGGCTTCCAGGCCATGGGCGAACCCATGCACAGGTCGAGTTCGGATACGTGAGCCCCGCCGCCACCTCTTTAACTCATTACTCTATACTTGTTTACAAATTCCCGAACTCGAAACGCACTAGCTTTAAAACGGGCTCTTTCTTTTCTTTCTTTCTGTACATGATTTATGTGCGTAAATACGCTCATATGCTTAAATCTACGCTACATGATCACGCTCCTGCATTCACCCAGGCCTTAGCCTGTGGAATAGGGAAAAAACCGCAGATAAAACCCACTGGGAAAAAGTTCCGCGGAGAAAACCTATTCCAGGAACGGACCTCACAATAAGTCATAACTTACAATCTACGTGCTTACTCGCAACATTTCGCTGAGTTCTTGTTTTGGCTCTTTCAAAATATTCTAAAAACTTATTTTATTGTCTTTCGACGTAATATTCTATATTGTATTATATTTCGTGTATTATTATATTTTTAACATATAGAAAAATATAGTTAAAAGAATTATTTGATTTTAGTGGTTTCATTCGAAGCAACTTCCTACTATCGTACGAAAACAATGTGAAATTATAAGTAAATTATTGAATTAAAAACTTTATAAAAATAAGTTAAATTTTGAGAAATATAATTTTGATATAAATTTTAGTATAAAAATAAGTTGAATTTAAAGTAATAGATAATAATCATGTACAAATTGTTTTGTAATTTCATGTACAAAATAAAATTATATTAATTTATAATAAAAATATTGATAAAATTGAATTTATATTTATGTTGTTAATTGAAAGATTTAAATTATACAGGGTGCGTACGATATTTGAGGACATGCATAAATGTGACTATAACTTCGCGAATTTTTTTTTTTATTTTTTTTCCTTTTCAGATTAGAAATGGCGGACTACAACATCACTCAAGAAATGAAGAGACATGCTGTCATGGTCGCTATATGTGCGAACCATACAGATTTAGAGATCTCTAATTTTTTTAATTGCACCCGTTCATTCGTGCATAAGGTTCGCCGTGAATTGAAAGCATCAGGAGGCGATACAGAATCGGTTGCAAAACGCAAAAAGCACGAACAACGTTCTGGCACTGTCCAATCTGCAGAATTTTTAGAGCAAGTGAAAGCGATCATAGACGAGGACCCTTCAAAATCAATGAGGGTCCTTGCGAGTGAGCTTCATGTTTCTGAGCGCCTTATTTGTAGAGTTGTCCACGAAGACCTTCGGTATAAGTCTTACGTGATGCGCAGAGGACAGTTCATGTCGGAACGAACACGGGAACAGAGAGTTCTCCGATCAAAACGTCTTTTAAACAAAATAAAACACCCTGAGGCGCCCAAAATGATATGATTTTTTTCCGACGAAAAAAATTTTGACCAAGATCAAAAGACCAATCGCAGAAATGACAGATGGCTATGTTCAAATCCTACAGAGGTTCCTGTTGTTATGCACACAAAATTTCCAGCCGCTGTTATGGTTTTAGGTGTTGTCAGCAACGAAGGACATGTTATGCCACCACACTTTTTTACTCAAGGACTTCGAGTGAACTCTGCTGCATACATCGAGGTTTTGGAGACGGTAGTAAAACCCTGGATAGACGATGTAAGCGGAGGCAGAACATACATTTTTTTAAAAAAGACTCTGCTCCTTCACATAAAGCGATGGCGACAGAAGATTGGATAGCCGAAAATTTTCATGACCACATAACACCGAACCTATGGCCACCTAGCTCCCCAGACCTTAATCCTTCGGATTATTACGTATGGGGCGTAGTTGTGCGTGAGACCAATAAGCGTCCTCATAACACCACTTTTTCGCTGAAGACTGCTATTAATGCCGTTATGGTCAATATGAACAAGGAGCATTTGATTCGGGCATGTAATCGTTTCCGGACCCGGATCGAAGAGGTTATTGCTGCTAATGGCGATTTTATTGAATAACTTTATAGCCATATATTAATTAAACGTTGTATAAAAAATTCCTAAAATTTCATTAAATTTTATTAAAAATACAATCTAATTAATTTTACTCTCAAGTTGTCCTCAAATACCGTACGCACCCTGTATTTGTGTTGTTGATAAAAAAATTTAATTTATATTTGTGTTGATACAAATTTATTAATATAAAAGAAATATAATTTTTATAAATTAAATACATGCAAATACTTGCAATATATTTTATATTACAAATTTATTTTCAAATTGTATTATATAATAAAATCAATTAATTATTTAATATAATATGTTACGTCCAAATGATTATTCGTGACAGACATAATCCTCGTTAAATTCGTAGAATCCTTACCACGAATTTATTTTGCACGTAACCTCTTTTTAAGCCAAGGTATTATCCTTATAGCTTGGGATAGGTTACTGTGCTTGATTTAATAAATACCATTCGACCAATGATTCCTGTGAGTCTAAAGGAAAGGGATACATTTATTTGGCGCTTAATTTAATTGTTAACTGGTTAATAGAGACGGGCTTAAATAATTATAGAATACATATAGTTAAAAATAAATCAGCGGTATAAATTCGTAAATATTAATAATGTATTCGGTCTGTGTTACAGGCCGACTACGTTTATTTTTATTTTTAATAACTTAGATTTAGCGAACAACTAGAAAGGAAATAGTATACATATATTCAAATAAATTATTGTTATAAAATTGTAATGAAATAAAGTGTCCGGCCTGTATTACAGTCCAAGCTACACTTTATTTTGTTAATAATGAAATGAAATTGTATATGTGAATTAGTATAATAAAATTGTAAAATGGAATAAAGTGTCCGGCCTGTATTACAGTCCAAGCTGCACTTTATTTTGTTAATAGATGAAATAAAATTGTATATGTGAGTTAGTATAATAAAATTGTAAAATGAAATAAAGTGTCCGGCCTGTATTACAGTCCAAGCTGCACTTTATTTTGTTAATAATAAAATAGGAAGGAAGCTTGTAAAAAAAAACAATTAACAAGTTTTATAGATTAACTCACTTTTATTGATGGTTTTTCTTTTAGCTGGTTTTATACAAGGGTATGCCGGGCTTGATACGAAACTCGCCGGTTACAATAGTGGTGGCGGATTTCGGTGCACGGTTTTACAGAAAAGAATTTGAACAAAGAAAAATATTAAAAAATTAGGTGACGTGACATTAGACTCGAGATTTGATCTGATCTGGATTATTGAATTGTGCGGCGCTTTTATATGTTCGGCAAGCCTTTTCGGCGGCGCGGTCCAGTGACAGTGGTGGGAGGGAGCTTGCTGCATGGTGATGCATCTTATTACGCCGCGTATCACAAAAATTTTAATTTTACCGGTAATGTTTTTATTATTTATTAAAATCAGTACATATTTTATAATTTATACGCATAATTGAACGTAATTCAGTGATAACATGGTTTTATAAAGAATATAAATTATGTTGAAGATCGCTTATGTGTTTAACGTATTTATTTACCCGATATAAATATATTTATATTTATTTATATATTTATTTGTCAATACTAAGCCCTATAATTATCTTCTTAAGTTTCTAATGATAGATAAATTTTATTCAAATATGAAAAACGTAAAATATATTTTGTATATAAAATATATACAAAAACTTAATATAAAACTACATAATTATCGCGCTTAAATTGACAAATCTATTCTAAAAATTCCTAATGTATTTTTCTGAGAGAGTCTGATTATTAATAATCTTTGTAATTTTTAAAACAATTACAAAACTGTCAAAAGAAAATTATGTTTATATTGCATTGTAATAAAGATATTTAATCGACTATCCTAGATATATAGTAAAAGCAGGTTTTCCTTAGGATCGATAAAAGGAAATTAAAAATAATTAAATTAAATAAAAGGAAAAGAACATCGGCAACCTCGCTATTTTCGTGGTTAGTAAAGTACAAAGAGAAAATTGTATATATAAAAGACACGTTGTTTATATCCGGATAATATCTTATTACATTATTTGTCTGACTGTATCGCCTTTCCTTCAAGTATGCGAGTTGTTTGTTTCTAGCGCGAAGAAGGAAGAAAGTAAACGAAAGCTTAAAACGGTCTTTGGAGCTAGTTATATATTTAGTGCGTTTGATAGTTTTAAATTGCCTTAGATGATTCCTTCCTTATCCACTGCCAGAGGTAATGCAATTCTATTTACCATAAGGGTATATAATATATTCTAATATTACGGTACGGACGTAACAAATACATAAATGATTTAATTAAAAAAAATAAACTGTTTTGATCATATTGTTTTACAAATTTGAGTAAAAATAAAAATTTAATTTGAAAAATAATTTTAATTTATTGGTATTTAAAAATAAAATAATGATATTCTAATGAAATAAACATTTATTTACTTTAAGCAAGAACATAGAGAATTGGAAATAAATAGGCACAAAATTGTAAATTTAGCGGCAAATAAGAAACAAGTGATTAAATATTTAATAAAATATATTTTTATAGCCAATTGTTTGCATTAATTATTTATCATCACAACGAATCTTCATATAACATTAATAAGTTTGAGTTTGTAGGAGTCGAATCGATCCATGTTTCAGTTTCCATGATATTTATCAAAATATCTAATTTGTATATCTGACTATTCTTTTTTTTATTTTTATTTTTGAGTACAAAAGTTTGTTTAACTGTATCTAATGTGAATTCTAAAAAATATATTTATAAATAATGAAAAGAAATTAATTATTGAATTTTAGAAAAATTTTTTCTCACCATTACTCATTTTAAGTTTTAAATCATTTTAATTAATTAAATAATTACACTTTTGTTCAACAAATAATTAATTGTATTTGATAAATTCTGAAACACCTCCAATCCAAAAAAGGCTGAAAAAAGTACAATAGTAAATGTTCGTATACCATGCCATAGATAGAGATCATACAGTGCAAAAGTAAATGAAACAATATTTTGAAACTTTAAACGATTATGTATGATCATGAGCAAAAAATAGGTAGCAGAAAATAAAAAAAAAAAAAAAATGATTGCGAAGCAAATACAAAGGAACCTAGTAAGGTGTAAGACTTGCAATTGATTGTGTTATTAATATATTATTGATTAAAAACCCAAAAAAAAAATTATATTATAACTTTTTAGACGAATGATAAAAATAATATAATAAAATAATAAAAATTTATTAATATTGTAGATATAAACTTTTAATAAAATTAGAAAAATATATAAAATTACTTGAATTTTTTTCTAAGTGAATATTCAATAAATAAGCAGACTAATAAGTGAATTTCATAACTATAATAAACTAAGTTTTATTACTGTAAATAAAAATAAATGCATAGTTATCTTCATTATTGAAAAAAAGTGCACTTACCCGATAACCAGTGCTGTACATATAAATAAAGCTAAATTAAGTCAACCACAACGTCTTTTTCTCTCTGTTGTAACACCAAATTCGACTCCTCTCTTTTGTAATATTTCGTTTATTTTATCTAATAATTCAGTAGGAAAAGCACCATTAGCAACTCAAGTTGTGTAGGCTTTAACTACTGCAACAATTTCTCCAACAACGGTAGGTGGAAATCCAAGACCAGTACAAACTCCATCACTACAATCAAATACTATACAATCAAATATAGTATAATATTATCAGCTCTAGCACTGACAACAGAACGACCAATTTTTAAAGATTGTTCTAAAGAAATGTTCTTTCATGAAACCCAAGCAGAAATAATCACATGTATATAAATGTTATTAACAAAAAGTAATTCTTTATAATGATTATTAGCTTTTATTAGGTAATATTAAAATCTTATAATGTGTGGATTTTAGACTCTTATAATAGTCAATAATGTATATTAATGATTTGAAGTTTTTATCGGCATTTTATAAATTTAATAAATGTTTATAAGATTTTATTAGAATTTTTATAGATTTTTATTTTTAGGAAATGTCCTTACAAACAAAGATACAATAAATGCTAGAATATAAATAGTTATTAGCTTTTAGAACGGTTACATATTTCTTTTTTGTGTAAAAACCAAAAAGCTAATCATTATAATGATTGTAAATAGTTGATGAAACCTTTTAAAATACTTTCTTAAAACCTTTATAAAAACTGTAGTTAAGTATTTTATATATTTAAGAATTTTATTTTTTATTATGATTATACATATTTTTAACATACGCATTATATTTAATCGTTTATTCGCAATGTCACACATGTTATTTTAGATATTATTTTACGGAAAAAAATGCAGAAAAGTGTTTGACCTACGGTGGGATTGAACCCGGGTCCTTCGCATTATAAAGCAGACGCCTTAACTATTACGCTATGCAATGCTTATAAAAGTAAGATTTAAATTTGAATCATAAGTTGCATGGCAATCCATATACACTTGTATTAATTTTACATTTAAAATTTCTTTTATAGTGTAAAGTATTTTTTAAAATTAAGAAATAATTAAAAATTCAATATATTTAAATTGTAATTATATCTTATTGTGAGCAGAGTTTTAGAGTAAGCAAAAAACAAAACAGTCTCAAGTAAATATTAACTGGATTTATTATAACAAAATATTTGCTTGGTTACAACGCGTGTGATTCAGCTCGAAGCTAACAGAGAAGTAAGTAAGAAAGGAACATCTACATTTAGTTTGTGTAGAGATTTTAGTTTGATCCATTTCTAATAGAGAGCAGCACAGCATTGTGTAATTGAACATCGCTTAGTAAACATACTCAACACTTCCCCTCGATGAGCGATTAACACGTTTTAAGACCTAGAAGTCTAATACATCTTTCATGTTTTGGTTTGGATAATCCTTTAGTAAGAATATCTGCTGCCATGTTTTCTGTTGCAATATATTCAATTTCCAAAGATCTATTCTCCAGCATTTCTCGAACAAAATGATGACGCACATCGATGTGCTTGGTTCTTCCATGATATACTGGATTTTCTGCCAACTTCTTAGCTCCGCAGTTGTCACTGAATACTTTGACTCTAGCAAGGGAATCAAATCCGAGCTCAGTAAGGAATCTTCTGAGATAAACCGCTTCTTTTGATGCGTCTGATAATGCCATGTACTCGGCTTCTGTTGATGAAAGAGCAGCTGTTCTTTGTTTTCTGGACTCCCATGAAATAGGGCTACCACTTAAGATAAACGCATAGCCAGAAAATGATCTTCGGTCATCCAAGCAATTTGCCCAATCGGCATCCACGTATCCTATTAATGACTTTGAACACCTTTTGAAATGAAGACCGACATCAGCTGATCCCTTTAAGTAGCGTAAGACTCGCTTCGCGGCAATCCAATGACTTTCATTGTAGCAGGAATTATATTGGCCCAAACGACTGACAATATGAGCAATGTCTGGACGAGTACACATTGCTAAATAAGTTAAGGCACCGACTAACTCTCTGTATGGTAGACTTTGTGCCGTAATGTTAGATTGATCTTCACCTTTTTGTAGTTTCGTTCCCAGATCCAATGGAGTTGAGATTGATTTGCAATCATACATTCCATATCGTTTCAGAAGGTCGTTGACGTATCCCTTCTGGTTCAAGTAAATTCCATTTTCGTCTTGTGAAAAATCGATTCCAAGACACAACTTCACGTCTCCTAGATTCTTGACTTCGAATTTCTTCGATAGATGTTTCACTAGGCTGATGACTATATCAGGATTTTTAGATGCCAGTAGGGAATCATCGACATATACTACAATAAGGACAACTTCTTCCCCTTGTTGAATATGATACACACACGGATCGTATTTAGACTGAATTGCACCAAAATCTTTTAATTCCCTATCCAATTTTGCATGCCAACGACGTCCAGCTTGTCGTAAGCCATATAATGCCTTTTTGAGTAGGCAGACTTTATCACCGTGGTTCAATTCATTTAACATTTTTAGAGCTTTCTGTCCAATGTCACTACATTTTCCTTCAATCTGAATGAGTGTTTCAAGCATTTCTTTTGAACATTTCGGGACTTCCATGAAAATATCTTCCTCCAGATCGCCATTTAAATATGCTGAAGTGACGTCAAGTTGAGTGATTTTCATATCTTGTTGAGCCGCTAGTGCCGTAATTAAACGAACTGAACTGAGACGAGCTACGGGAGCAAAAGTTTGACTAAAATCTATCCCCGGGCGTTGAGAGAAGCCTTGCGCAACAATTCTAGCTTTTCTTTTTTCTAGGGCTCCATCGTTATTGTATTTGTTTGTCAAAACAACTCTACTCCCAATCACCTGCTGATCCTCAGGACGATCTACTATGATCCATGTATTGTTTTTGATGATTGATTTCATTTCCATCGCCATAGAATTCATCCATTCTTCATTATCTGAACTTTTCATGGCGTTCTGGAAAGGAACTTCTGCTAAACAAGATAATTCATTATTTTCATCGGGTTCATTTTCTTCTGCAATTGGAACCAGGTTGTATTGTTTTCTTGGTCTTCCCCTTCTTCCAGTCCTTACAATTTTTGGCCTGCCAATACCTCTTCTCGAATTTTCTCTTGGAACACTGACTGGTTCATTATGTTCAACAATTTCGTTGTCTTCACCATCTTCGATGATTTCATTATCTGAGATTTCTTGATTGGAATTTATCTGAATGTCAACAAAACTTTGATCAAAATTTTCTGCAGTATCGGGTGAAAAATCGTGGTAATTATCCTTCAAGATTGACTTTCTTAAGTTGAGAAACTTGACATCTCGAGCAATATCCACTCTTTTCTCCTCGGTAATCCATATCCTATAGGCCTTCGATTGCTCCGAATAACCGAGAAAAATTCCTCGTTTTGATCGTGGTTCAAATTTATCTTGAGTTTTCCGAGTCAAAACAAATACTTCACAGTCAAATTCTTTGAAGTATTTCACAGTAGGCGTATAACCATTCCATATCTCGAAGGGAGTTTTATTATCAATGCTCCGTGAAGGACACCTGTTTTTTATATAGTTCGCCGTGTTGATGGCTTCACCCCAAAAAGACGGAGGTAATCCAGATTGGATCATGAGGCACCTAGCAGAATCTAGAAGAGTGCGATTTTTTCTCTCTGCTAATCCGTTTTGTTGAGGAGTGTACGTTACTGCTAACCTGCGACCAATTCCATTTTCTCGTAAGTATTGATTGAAACTCTTGTTTTCATATTCCGTGCCATTGTCGGTTTGCAAAAACTTGATCTTTTTTCCGAATTTGTTCTCGACAGATGTCTTAAAGTCTTTAAACGCTTCAAAAACTTTATCTTTACTCGTCAGCAATCGAATTTCACACCAACGCGAAAAATCGTCGATAAAAGTTACAAAGTATTTAGCCTTTCCATTGGATTCGACTCGCATTGGTCCGCACAAATCAGAATGAATAATTTCAAGAACATCTGAAGTTCTTTTGCTTCTAACTGGAAACGGAGCTTTAGTCATTTTACCGAGAGCACAAACATCACAAACAAAATCTTCCTTTGAGCCGGTTGAATCAATTCCTCGAACACATCCATTGCGTTGACATTCGACAAGACTTTTGATATTCAAATGACCCATTTTCCGATGCCATAATTCCAATGTGTTTGATTTTGCCACTACTGAACTATTTTCTGTCAAGTTACATTCATTGCTTCTTTGATGTAAATAATACAATCCATTTATTCGACTAGCTTTTATAATCGGCATTCCATCGTTATTGACTATTGTTGCTGATTTCTTATCAAAAATAACAATAAAACCTTTGTCGGTAATTTTTCCGACCGAAAGTAAATTCGTTCGTAAATCCGGCACATGTAACGTCTCGTCCAACTTCACATTCAACAGCTGATTGTTTGATTCCGCCGTGATTGAAACTGTTCCACTTGCTTCGATTTTTGCTGATGCACTATTGGCTAAGTTCAATTTTCCGCTGTTTCTTTTGTCGATCGTTACAAAATATTTTGGATTTTTGCATAAATGTGACGTGCACCCACTATCTAGACACCAAAGATTATTCTTATCCGAGTTCACAACGTTAAACGCGCTTTGTTCGAGAGGAAATTCTTGAGATGCGTAAAAATTCACGTCCTCGGCCTTTTTTGCGACATTCTTTTGTTTCTTAATTTCCGTGCACTCTTTGGCTTTATGACCATATTTGTGGCAACGGTGACAGTTAAACTTAAAAGGTTCATCGTTTCTTTGCACATTTGCACCACGATCACCACTAATGTTCTTTGAATTCCAATGTTTCGGAAAAGTTTTCTTTGTAAACATCGCACTAGATTCACTGATGCGCATATCGTTCTTTCGGGCATCACTCTCTTCTATGATTTTTACGCGCAATACTTCGGGCTTTGGTAATTCATCTCGCGACTCGATAGCACACCGAAAATTCTCGAAACTTGACGAAAGACTGTACAACAGCATCACTGTTAATAGATCAGGGTTAATCGTAATCTCCATCTCTTCCAACTTATCGACGGTGTCGAAAAACTTGCGAATATGTTCACGCACGTCAGCACTTTCATCCATTCGGTGTAAGGTTAACTGCTTTAATAAAGTTGCTTTCCTAGCAGGACCCTTGGATTGATATATAGATTCTAATTTTAACCATACTTCTCTTGATGTGACACATCCTTTTATCAACTTGAGTTCGGACGGACTCATCGCTAATATGATATCAGATTTCGCTTTTCTGTCTTCGTTCTCCCACTTATTTACAGCCTCAATAGATGCAGCGTCAATCACAGCATTTTCACCAGCAACGACTTCGGGTTTAATTTTTAGTCCACTGACATACGACCACGAATCATTTTTTACAAGCAGCGCTTCCATTTGGATCTTCCATGTGTCGAAATTTTCTTTATTTAACACTTCGATTCTCACCGAACTCGACGCCGCCATTTTTATTTCGTCGTTGGGGAACTTTTTACACGCTGTATTACACTG
Source organism: Chalcis sispes (assembly GCA_949987625.1). Classification (NCBI taxonomy): domain Eukaryota; kingdom Metazoa; phylum Arthropoda; class Insecta; order Hymenoptera; family Chalcididae; genus Chalcis; species Chalcis sispes. The sequence continues at coordinate 45,460,608 of OX465094.1, read as the reverse complement.
TTACTTTTATTAGAAGTATTATTTACTTTACAAATAATTTCGGGTGCCTGGGCCCATAACCTATTGTGAGCAGAGTTTTAGAGTAAGCAAAAAACAAAACAGTCTCAAGTAAATATTAACTGGATTTATTATAACAAAATATTTGCTTGGTTACAACGCGTGTGATTCAGCTCGAAGCTAACAGAGAAGTAAGTAAGAAAGAAACATCTACATTTAGTTTGTGTAGAGATTTTAGTTTGATCCATTTCTAATAGAGAGCAGCACAGCATTGTGTAATTGAACATCGCTTAGTAAACATACTCAACATATCTTAATTTAAAAAAATACTTTACACTATAGAAGAAATAGTAAACATAATTAACCCTCAAGTGGAGCACTATCGCAGCTTAACATAACTGGAGCGCATGGGTAAGGATTACTCAGCTAGCTTTGACCACTTATATCTTATTATAAAATTGATCAATTTTGAATTTTTTTTTTTTTTTAATCAATTCGTCGGACGATGTAGAATAAGAATATTTCATGAACAAATAAATAAAAATTTAAGTTTTTATAATATTAATGAAAAATAAAAAAAAAATGCAATGAAAATTGATGAAAAAAGATGTTTTCTTAAAACTATTGAATCTTCACGAATTTTTGGGATAAAAGGTTTTAATTGGCGGCATTTTAAAGGTAATTGCACGTTCTTTAAAAATAATTTGAAGTTGTTCTACGTACTTTAAAAAATTATATTTATTTAAAGAGATAAAGTTGAAGAATTTAAACAGAATGATTTTTTTTATTTTTATTTAATATTAATTTATTCTCATATAAAAATAATAATAAATCAATTACAACAATTAATAAAACTTAGTTAGATGATTGTACACTACACTCTATACAAATTTTTGCAACATGCTCTCTACACTTGGGCTGATCACACTTTAAACATTTATAGAATGTTTTCCTATCTAAAGACGATGGGCAGTATCCTCATCGTTTTTGTTTAGCCACTTTATTTTCTGCCAGTAGATTACGAGGATCCTCTGTTTCTGGTAAATCTTTATACTCAAGAAAAGATTCGATTTGCGAACGTAAGTTTTTTTGTAGAGTAGGTAAATTCAGTCTATTTATCAAGAATGGCCTGATTAAGGATAGGAATAAATCCAATAAATATTGTTTCCGATGCATCACTGCATTACTGCTAATTAAATTATAAATTATAAATGAATTTACGCCTGCCTGATCAAGCATTCCGTAAAAAAACCTCATTGGCCACCTGAGTGTTCTCCTTGCTGTCGTAAAATCATGACATTTTTTGTCAAAGCTGTCTGTACCTCCTTTCGTTTTGTTGTAAAACATCACGATTTCTGGTTTTTGAGTTTCATTATTTATTTGTGCTTTATTATGGTATGTGGATAACAATAAAACAATTTTTTTCCTTTTGGGATTAAATGATACAAGAATTTTCTTATTGTTGTAACCAAATCGAATCTTGTCATTTTTAGATTTTACTTTTTTGAATGACTTAGGAATTTCTCGTTTATTCTTGCGAATTGTCCCGACCATTGTTAAATTATATTCATTTAACATTTTTTCGCATAAAGGAATAGATGTAAACCACCCATCACATGTGATATTTCTACGTGTATTATATATCGGCTCTGCTAATGTTCTTACATAATACGATGGAACTGACTCAGAAGAATCTTTATCGATTATTTTACCACAATATGGTTTAGCATTATATAAATAATGTGTCACAGAATCATTTAAAGCCACAATTTTCAGACCATATTTATCTGGTTTATTTGGCAAATACATTCTGAAACGACATCGACCACGAAAAGAAAGTAATTGTTCATCTATCGTATAGTTGGAATGTGGTTCATAATTATTTGTACAATTATTTATAAATTTTTCCCAAATATCGCGAATATTAGCAAATGAATCGACTTCTTTCCTTTCACAGCGTGTGTTCTTATCGTCAAATCTTATGCATAAAATCAAAAATTGAAAACGTTTTACCGACATCGTTATTCTAAACAATGACATGCCATAAGGCGACCATAAATCTTCAACGCTCGTTCTGTTTACTTTCTGTACCCCAACAAAATATAACAATCCTATGACCGCTTTGAGCTCAACTAAGTCTACCTGTTTATGGTGCGACTTCACTTCATGCTTATTTTCACTTAAATTTTCAATTTTTCGATTTATTTCAGCATTAGTATGTTCTAAAATAATTCCTAAAATTTCTTCATCGAAGAAGAGACTCCACGCTTCCAAGGGATTTTTCACATTTGTGCCACGCCCTTTTGGAGTTGGAGTATATCGAGGCTTTGATCGTTCCCGTCGACTCTCAGGTATATTAGAGCTCCATTTATAATCATTTTCACCTCGCAGGTAGCTAGGTCGACCTCGCTTTCTTTTGCCGGTTGACGTACCCGGTTGGTTGTCTTCACTATCTGATGATTCAGATTCGACAGTAGTCTCGACATCGTCTTCTTCACTTCCTTCTTCGTCCGACTCATCGATTTGCTGCTCAACACAATCTTCAGTCTCACTTTCACTCGGCTTGTCGTCAAACTCCTCAGGTTCCTCATACAAGGACTCAATTTCGGACCCTCGGCGTGTACGACGCGACGCCATTTTTTTACTAAATTTGAAAAAAAAGAAGCGTCGAAGTAAATATTGAAAAATCATATATTTATATAAATAATATAAAATAATTCAATAGTAATGATTTACTTAAAAAAATGAAGAGAGATGCGTCTAGACTAATAGATAATTTTTCAACTTGAGCACCAGAACGGAGCAGTGAGAAACTAAAACACAATGATCAAACTATTTAGTAAAGCTTATTTTTATTTTATAATAATATAAACTTACTAATATGTATTAACTTGACGATATAAGACTAATAAAGTTCAAATAAAACACTTAATTCACTTCACTAAATTTTTCACGAGCACTATGCAATATGACACTACTGGAGTGCTGGGTGAGGGATACCCATAGACTAAGTTTGTCTGCTTACAGTTCGGTTAGTATTCATACTTAGAAAGGGTCCAAGTGGGGATTGGTAGTGGGGATAACAAAGTTAAATCCCCACACAAAACCAAGTCCCCCTATAGAACCATTTACTAGGGGTGAACAGATGTATTTCTACCCTGGGTTAGCGTAACCCAGTGCTCCTCTTGAGGGTTAATAACCCCGTGATTGTTTTCGTTTTAAGCACAATTATTTCATGTTTATTTATTATTTACTTGAATAATGCCAACAATAAACGCTTCTTAGTTAAAGTATAACATTTTTACTTTTTAAATAGTATCAATACGTATTTAATTTTTTTTAATACTATCAACACATTATATATACGAGGTCTGGCTATTAAATAACGAGACTGTGCGCCTAGAGGGCGTTGTAGAGGAGTGGGGAAAAAAACGAGTAGTGCGTTGGGTATCTAGATATCTTGTCTATGCACGTACCAAAACACGTTCTTGTCACTATTATTGTATTTGTGCAGTAGCGGTTTGAAACGAACGTGTTTTTTTCTCGTGCCGAAAACCATGTGTGACGAAAAACAGGAGCAACGTATCAATCTCAAATTTCTCGTTAAATTGAAGAAAACTCCGACTGAGTGCTGTAAATAGTTGCAAGAGGCCTATGGGGACAATTCTCTATCTCGTGAGTGTGTTTTTGAGTGGTGTAAGCGCTTTAATGAGGGCCGAGTGAGCACTGAAGATGACCAACGCCCAGGTCGCCTTGTCACTGTTTCAACTCCGGAAACAGTGACCAAAATCAACCAAATTGTGCGTGCAGATCGTCGAATGAGCATCCGGATGATTGCCGAGGCTGTAAACGCCGATAAAGAAACGGTTAGACAAATTTTACACGAGGAATAACACATGACAAAAGTCTGTGCGAAGTTGGTGCCGTATTAATATAAATTGACTCTAAAATAAGTACTGAATATACTTTTTTAAAAAATTAGATATTATAAAAAATGTAGATTAAATTGTACCCTTAAAGATATTAGCATTTGTATTATATATAAAATCTCCTGAATACATTAACTTCTTCATAGGTTTCCTTGAGCGCAACTGAGAAGATGATTTTCTAATCATTTCCTGAACTTCAAGTTAATTAGCGTGCTTTCGCATCAAATGCCTTTTCAAATGAGTTTGGTCTTTTTTACAGTATTTCCACATATGAAGTTTTCGTACTTTACGGCCGCTTAAATCATTTTTAACGCTTTCTATTACTAAATTTTGGTAATCAGGTACTTGTTCATTCTTGCTAAGATTTAAAATATTTAAATTAGAATTATTATTTAATTTATTCTTTT